>JBBKCR010000006.1:9829515-9851313 GCA_037577295.1 Ladigesia roloffi | reverse complement strand
TCAAAATAATAATTGTTTATAGAAATCACTGCAAATGAGTGAACACCGCAAATATCCTCCAATTTTTATTTGCTTTTTTTGTGACAATGTCATTTGTCTTGCATTTTTGTCATTTAGTAAATGTTTAACATGTAGTATATTATTCAAAATATATAATTTACTAATATTAATTTAAAAATGATTCATTTCTAAATAATTTGAAAAAATCATTTACTAATATTAAAGGAAATCCAGCTACATTTCCATATAAAATATAAATATATATATTTTTTGTTTTGTCTAGAAACAAAAAAGCATATGTATACTGGTTGCTGCCCTGTGATACGTTTCTGGCAGTCAATCAATCCTACATCAAAACAGTTTTTCACTTGGATCTTGAGTGTTTCACTGAGTGTTCCCTTGTTTTCATTTCGCCCAATTACTGTAAATTAATTGAAATTTAATTATTATTATTTACCCTGTGTATAAATGACCAAACAAAAACACTCATGCGTGAGTGCAGTCTATACAGGGGTAACATTGTTATTTACATTATAGCATGGCTGGATTACAGTGTAATCTGTACAGTACAGATACAGTTTTACCCTTACATTTTCACCCAGGCTAATGTATTAAGCAGAGTTTTTATTAAATGAAATGGGAGCATATTTGGGGGCTTATTTAGGGTTCAAACAATAATAAAAGGCATTTTTAGGCTTTTTTTGTTCCACATCACAAATTTTTTTTCACAATACACAATACACTTGGAACATAACCTGTGAATTTTGGAGGTCTACTGTATATATAGTAGATCCCACTAAAAAAGAATTGTATATATTAACTATAAGAGCTGGGTTGCTAAGCACTGTGCCCAAACATAAACAACCCAGTATGAGGACGAGGGGGCTGTGCGGATGAGGCCTGGACAGCTTTTTTGGATATATGATTTTTCATTCACTTTAGTGCAACATTTTTAAGAGAAATAGAATTGAATACTTTTTTAACATAAATATTAAAATAAAGTCAGCTACATTTCCATGTAAATAATAACTATACATTTTTGGTACTGTCCAGAGGACACAAAGAAAGCATGGCTTGGGATGGTTACAGGCCACTGTACTCAGAGGCAGGAGGTTTGAAAGTAAACCAAATAAAACGCATGTGCATGAATTAAAGTACAGTCTATATGGTATTTTTCATTATAGCACTGCGAAACAGCAGTACAAAGACAGGTTTACTATTACATTTTCCTATAACAAACGCTTGATGGGCAAAAGTTTTCATGTACAGTCCCCATAGTAAAGCACTGCAAATAAAATGAGATGCTCGAAAGCAACATTTCATAAGCACAAAGTGGTCTTGCCCAGTGCCAAGGGGTAACTAAATGGGTATGAACCCCACCTCTACTGTTGATCAGTAGAACTTTTTACAGTATTAAATCTCTAGCCAGTTCCTTTAGAGTGGGTTAGAGTGATGTCTGTGATACAGAACTAGTCATCCGCTATCAGTAACTGACCTCACTAATGCTCTTGTTTCTGGATGCAATTAAATCCACAAGTCAAACGTAAAGTCTTCCCAGAGAAGTAGAGACTGTTACTGCAGAAAAGGGTTACAATCTTCTTATTAATAGCCTTGATTTTAGACGATATATTGAAATGTCCTCTAGTGTCTAATAGACTTCATCATTTCACATTAATTTATTCTACTCTACAAACTGTATATATTTAATTTCATATTGTACATTTCAGCATCTCTGAATGAGACTGCTTGGAATGGATGATACCAATAATGTTTAAATTAGTCTTTAAAATTAATTATCTTAATATAATAAATTAATTAATTAAAAATAATAATAATACTAGCAGTTGGTGGCCTAGTGCTCAAGAATTTGTCCTGCAATCAGAAGGTCATGAGTTTGAATCTCAGGACTGGTAGTGGCACCACTGTCCTTGAGGAGCAGCATACTGCTTCACTTGCTGACTGGGTTAAATGCTACATGCTGAAGTGTGTTTATGCAGGGTCACATTATTTTAAGATAAAAATACAGGAATTGTAATTTTTGTTTTGTTCTTGCACACATTAAACTCTGCATGATTTGAATAGTGTATTAAACTAGTAAAAAGGAAAAAAGGAAAAGGAAAAAGTAGTTCAATTGAAATTTGCATTCATTTTAAATAGCATGATGATAAAATAATACTTATAAATAGCATGATGATAATGGGTGGACCTGAGGTGGACGGGTTCCCCTTTTGAGTCTGGGTTCCTCCCGAGGTTTCTTCCTCCAGTTGAGGAAATTTTTCCTCTCCTCTGTCGCCTGTGGCTTATTCACTAGGTGCTCGGACCTGGACTCTGTATAGCTGCTTTGTGACATCCTGGTTGTAAAAAAGCGCTATATAAATAAAATTTAATTGAATTGAACGGAATATTTTAGAGCATTCAAAATGTCACATGTTGCTGACTGTGCCAGTGTGGGCAGAGAAAAGAAAACTACTGTCCTAGACATTCTCACCATCAAAGAAACTTTTGCCATTAGTTTACTGCATAAAAAAACACTTAGTATCATTATTTGTTTCTGAGGACCAGTTCTCAGAACCATTTTTACAAATATATATTGCATATATTTCATAATCCACCCACTCCTACTCACTGTATCTAACTTCACATAACATACATTAAACTAATTCTAATAATAATACATAAATTATGTTGACACATGCATGTAGAGAAAGCCCTTGTACATCCTATAGGCTTATTCAGTGTCATTGTCTGATTCTAAAAGCCCTTTCAGAGCATTTAGATTTCAGTTCCTGAGCAGCTACATTGTCTGATTCATTTTGGTCTGTGCTCCACTGGCATTTTCAAGTCAACATTTTGAACCCTCAAAGCCTGCCCTCACTTACCTTGAGGAAGAAGTCCTAATTGTGGGAGTGCTGTGTGTGCTGTGGGTTTAGAGAGGGTACAGCAGGGTGATTTGGGTTTATGAGTAAGATCTTAATTGATGCAGAGAGGCAGTGTGGTGAGAGCTGTATGACAGCTCTTACCAGAAGCCAGCCGTGAATCACTCAGACGAGGGGTGACAGAAACATGGCACCCACGAGACTTACACCCAAATCACCATCACTTACTGAAACCCCACTGACGCACTGCACCGATCTGTCTGCTCTTTCTCCCATTCTCTCTCTCTCTGCCCCCTTTTTCTGTAACTGTCTGTCTCTCTGTCACTCTCTCTCTTTCTCTTCCCCTACTCTCTCTCTCTATCTTTCTCCCTCTGTCTCTCTCTCTCTCCTCCATCTCTCTGTCTCTCTCTCTCTCTCTGCCCCACTCTCATTTTTCTCTCACTCTCTCTCGTTCTCCATCTATCCTTCTCCATGTTTGTCTTTATTCAACTCTCTCTTTCTCTGTATCTCTTTGTATCTCCCTGTAAACTTCTCTGTTTCTCTCTCTCTCTCTCTCTCTCTCTCTCTCTCTCTCTCTCTAACTCTCTCATCTCACACAATAAACTTAATCATTTTTTCTCCACTTTATAAGTATGAATGTAGTGAAATCTTGGTGAATGCGGAAGGCTTTAAGAGTGGAGTGCTACTGTGGCTGTACTAAGACTAGCTCAGGTGTTTCTGAATGACTGTTTATAGATTTCCTCTTGCTCCACAACCCCTTAAGCAGAGATGGAAACAGGACAAGTGCTGTAGCTGTAGAAGCCTAAGAGTGCTGACCTTTTCCTCTATAGGGCCAGAGAACTTGTTCAGCATGTGCATTACAGCATAGTAATTCTTGCATAGCTTCAGGGTGAGTTTGACATGAGATAGACCATTCATTTGCCAGCCCTTTGAGAAGAACTCCTGGATTCGCTTGCAATCTCTCTATCCCTTAGAGGTGAGGGGATTTGCAGAGGTGAGATTTCCATTGAACTCTTCCCACTCATAAGTAATCTTCTTCCCAAGCTCAGAGGTGTCTCACTTCCTGTCAGTGTGAAACTAACACTCCTAATGATAATGCTAAAATATTCCATGCTTCTGGGATTGTTTGAATTACTCCTCACTGGATTATTTTGCTTGAACAGTGAATTGTGACAGTTAAAATGAGAATATGTTATTTGTCCGCCAAGGAACTGTTGTTGGTGCATTTTTTTTTTGTTATTCGTGGCCATGATTTGGTCACGTAAAGGACTTTTTCCAATCATAGCCCCAGCCTCACCACTGGTTTTTGGCTTTATCTTTTATTTCCTTACTAATTCCATTTTCTTTTTCTCTATTAATTTCTCTCTCTTCCTCTCTTTCTTTCTCTCTCTCTCGCTCTTTCTCTACTTCCCACACAAATACCCCACAGCAACTTCCTCACCAGAGAGAGTTTAGCAGTGTAAATGTTAATTTGCAGAAGTGTGCTTGCACGCTGCAGACTGTGCAGTTGTTGTCTCTCCTGGTGATTCTTCTGGTGACTTTATCCTCCATCTGTCTGTGCATTTGGAACAGAGACAGAGAATACCCACTCCTAATAATAAGTACAGCACCCTCCAGAAATACTGGAACCCTTATTTTATATGAGAGGGGAAAAGTCTGATGAAAATACATTTTAATGTTTGACAAATATTCAGAAATTAATGAAAAATATAAAGTCTATATGAGTCAATTGCAACAAGAAAAAATGAGGTTTTCATATATTCTTAACACTGGTGATGTAATTATTGTTTTCTCTTGTGGTGTTTTATGAGACTTTAGAACATAATAGAAGGAATTCCCAGCAATTCTTTCTTCTTGAGCTCAATACAAATACTTTCTTTCAAATTTAGGTCAGGGGACTGGGATGATCATGGCAATGAATTTATTTTATTCATTGTAAACACTGAACTGGTTTTAGCCAGATTTCAATTAAAAATCTCCCTGTACTTCCTGGAATTTATGCTGAACAATACTGGCTATTTTAGGTATCACAGATCCACCAAATTCCCTGTAGTCATCATTTATTCTATGCCAAACAGAGCTCGATATTTGTTTGGTCTGGTCACCACACCCTATCCCTGTTGATCTTCCAGTGGCATCTAGAAAACTTCCAAATGCTTTTGGTGGAAGCGAGATATCTTCTAGCTGGCAAACCTTGGAAAAAGTGGTTTGGCATAGAAGTAAATACTTAATGGTGGGGTTATGATGACCCAAAGATGCTACCAAACTCTGAATTCTGAAACTATTCTGAAATTGGGGTATTCCGAAGTTAAATTTCCAGGGGATAGGTTTGAATTACTTGATGATAACAGTAAATATGGGCATTTCAAGACGAGCACCTATTTTCTTGTAGCTATTCCCTAATTTGTGCAGTTCAACATACTTGATAACAATGAAAAGCTCTTTAATCTGTCAGATGATTTTGAATGTCACCACATTTTTATACACCAGTGAAACAGGAAATCAGGGATGACTTCTAGAAACACAAGTTTAATATTCATGAGCCCATAATTCACTTACATATCCTTAATTCAAAACCTTGGGATGACAATAACTGTGATATGTCAGTTAGTTTTGAAGAATCCATTGTTCGCTCTTCATCCCAGGCTATATTTTAAATTGCAGGTGATATTAAGACGATAACTGTTTGAGGCTTTTACACCATGGTGCCAATAATGGAAGACGCTGTATGTGTTCTGTTTATCAGTGAGAACTGAGTCGGAGGGTCTCAGCGCTAGTTAACATGTCACATTAAAACATGATATTACATAGTCAAGAACCAGATGTTGTAGAGATGAGGTCATTTTAATGGAGCAATATAGCAAAACAATAGCTTTTTGGGTATTAATATAGGTGACAATTCTTGCTTAATATGACCAGGGACATTTACTGAAAACATAAAGATCACTCCAGGCTGACATAAACAATCTTTTAAAGCATTTCAGCCAGTTTAAAATTAAAATGCTAATTATTTGCTAGCAGTTGAGTATGTTGTGGGTTTTTTTTAAGATTCTGAATCTTTGAAGTCAAATTGTTCCAGTCCTATTTGACCCCAAAACACTTTATGTTTCTGCATTTTCAGGACTTCATAGCTTCTGGTAAATATGTAGCATCAAAAAGTGTTTTAAATCTCTCTCTCTCTCTCTCTCTCTCTCTCTCTCTCTCTGTTTCTCTCTGTTTCTCTCTCTATTTCTCTGTGTCTTATACACTAGACTACAGCTGTGAGTTGATATCCTCACCACTATTCCACAGCATATGGCAGTATTTCCACATTCCAATCTCAACCCAACTGCTACTGGTGGAGTTGACTGCAGCTCTTCACTCGGAGGCCCTGATCACTGCCAGTGATTGATCCCCTTGTTTTTATCAGCCCTAATTAAACATTTAGAGCCACAGGCTCCCCGTTGCTCAATGTAATTTCCTCTAAATTCAAAAGTCTTGCGGCCCGAGAAATCTTTATTATTGGCAATGAACCCAGTGCGATAATGAGCAAATAGGATGAAACACCCAGTTTAGCAGCCCCCTGTCGCCATTTCTGGGGCAGTGTTGAGAAAGAGCAGGGGAGACTGGGGGTGGAGGGGGATGCATCAGTAGCAGTGGCTCATTACCCAAAGATAAGGACACGTTCACAATAATGCAGATGTTGAGGGGGGAAAGGGAGCCACCCCGAGCAGCTGAGAGGTACAAACAAATCTATATTGTTGGTTTCATTTAGAAAATGGGTCCAACCGTAACACACACAAACATGTGAACACAATGTTCACATATAAGAAAGACAATTATGACCAGAATATTAAGATCCAGTTCTTAATTTTTTTGTTTTGACCAAATGCTGCTCTTCTATGACCACAAGTACATACATGGTGCAGTATAATGATCTAAATGTATGATCACACATATCGCACAGTCTGCAGATTTCTTTGAGGGAGTATCAAAGACTGCTGGATTTAATCATGAAACTTAGGCAACTAAATGGCAAAGAAAGATTTAATGTGGAGTTTTAATATGTATTGCTAAAAATCTCTCTACATGTCTCTGATCTCAGAAGTTCAAATACGGTTCATCTTCACTGTCAAACTAGCAAAGATCGCATAGGACTAGAGCACTAATTAGATTAGCCTACTTTACCAAGAAATGTACATACTTTCCAAGAGAAAATCATGGGTTGAGTTATGCAGTAGTTTGCAAATATTTGAACAGAAAGTGTATATGTTGGTGTTTTGTGACATATGAAAAAGGAAAAATATATATTTGATTTAACATATAGTGGGGGTGGCCTAGTGAGTAGGATAATGGGTTTTGAATCCTACATTCAGCATATCACTACTGGGTTCCCAAGCAAGACCCTTAACCCCAAGTTGCTCCAGGGAGACTGTCCCCTGTTGTCAGGGAACGGAAGTTGCTTTGGATTAAAGCTTCTGCTAAATCCCTTTAAACAGCCATTGTGTCTTGGCTTGCTACCAATTCCTTAATAATAATCCCTTCGCCAGATATTACAAACTGCAAATGAAAGGAATTTTCACTAAATCTTCGTTCCATAACGCTATTGTTTTAAATTCCCTTACATGAGTCTCTGAAGAACCAGAGGGTTAATTTTATTTTCTCTGGAAATGCGTCAGCACAACTACCTGAAGTTTTGTATGTCTGTGCCAAACATTTCACCAATGATGTTTCCTCAACTTGGGGCAAGTTGCTTCTTTTTCAGGTGCTTCTCTCTCTGAATCAGATTCTGGAATAAACTGGAAAGTTTGAACGACTGCATGTCTACGATCCATTGCTCTACACTGTAAACATTAACACATGGTAGGACTACCTTGGCCGCAAACTGGCCCGCTCCTCTACTCCAACTTGCCCCACCCCTCTCCACTTATTATCATTTTCATTTAACGCAATGTCAGGTCCTAGGGAAATCTCATTGTGGGACTGGGTCGAAGTGGCTGTAATTCTGCACCAAGACCTATATGAAAGCATACAAAAGCAGCATGCGATGGGACCTTTAAATCAATGTCCTGTTGTAGATGCCAGTCTCTTTTCACCTTCAGATTTTTGATTGACTATGTCACATTTGTTTGAATATATTGATATTTTAGTGGGATTTATTCTACACAAAGCAAATTAAACCTACATCCAAGCTTAACAGCAGGCAAGATGTACTTTTCCACAAATCCCATTCCACCAAAATATATCTTTGGTGACCCATAGAGTTTTATTTATCTGGTCATCATATGTTTACCCACACTGCATAGTGAAATGGTGCACCTCCCTGCAGGTCTTTTATATATGTGGGGTTTCGCTTTGTTTTTCCAAGTAGGATATGACATTTTACACATTTCTGTAGTCTTCCCTTGATTTGTAGACATCAATTGCCTTCAGATCCTTGGCTGTTCAGAGGAGATTATGGATGTTGAATGTTAGCACAAGTTTTGAGGAGTCAGAGAATTTATCATGCTCCGGAATTATCAGCCATCAACCAATGCCGATTCTTGGCCTGCCTAACTAGTTCTAATGGGCACATAAAGTAATTAATTTCTGAGACCCCAAGGATGCCCAAACATTTGCATATGTCACAGTTATTTTTGTATTTTTTGTATTTTTTAGCCCAGCCAAATCTCAGCCAAAGATAAACTAATGTTGCATTTGGAAAAAATGTGAATGGAAATATAATTTGTGTCTATCTTTTTTTACTTCAAATGTCAGAAGACATGTCCAAACTGTTGCATGCAACTGCAAAATATTGATCCTATTAATACATTATTATATCATATTAAATGAGAGTGATTAATGCTTTAAATCAGAGTGATAACTGCATACTACTTCAAATACAAAACTTTATTTAAAATAATCCGTAGTGGATTGCCATGTATTTACAGTATTTTTATATGAATACTATATAATTACCCATGACTCCTGAAATGTACATATCTTAAGCAGTTCATTTAGACTGCTTTGCAACAGAAGGACCTTCCATGTTCCCTTCATGCTTATGTATTAACAACATTATAGTCTATCTGATGCTTCAGTGAAGGGAAAGCATTACTCTTTTAAGAAGCACATGGCACTATCTGTCTCTATCTCTCTCAGTGTGGGGCCTAATGGTTCTGATTGTTCTCCAAATTCAATTTAGACAGGATATTACCGTTACATGAGCTCTCCTCAACAATGCCATTTCCCTTGCTTACACAGTACATTACCCAGCAAAGCTCAGTTCCTCAGTGCCTTTCCCATGCTAAAACTGAAAACATGTCTGCACAATCTTACAGCTCTGTGAACAATGCTGCGTGATTGGCGATTTTGAACTGTATTTAACTGAGACTTAATTGAAATCCTGCTGCAGAGCATGCTGGATGTATTTGAGTGTATGAGCTTCCCTATTTTCAGCATAGCAGCGCACACAGCGAAGTCAATCAGGAGAAGAATTGCATCCTGCGTATTGGTAATGATCATCTCACACATGGACTCACACACGTACCCTCATACACGCACACACACAAATACACACTCACATAAACACACGCACGTACAGACCGTCCTTGCTAATCATGTCAGAGTATTCTCTCCAGTCATCATAGAGATGTGAATCCATAGGTAAATATTCTTGCCATCTCTCCAGTCAGGGTATAATGGTTAATGAAGGGAGATGATATTTGTCAGCAGTACGGTTCCCTGTGGTGCTGTGTGAATGAGCCTCCTCATAATCGTCACAGCCCAATGTGTGGGCCAGGCCTGTGAAGTTGCAGAGGCCAGTCCAGCACTGATTATTTTAACAAATAGCATTCCCATTCAAGTCAACAGAAAGGTTTCCAGTGACAGCTCGCATGACAAAAGGTCAGAGGCAAGCTGCTTGGCGTTAATTAAGTAAAACTGGTGAATGTCAGAACTACAAAGGTCAATGCTAATCCCCTGATATTGTCTGGTCTCCTCCACTTCCATGCAATGAGAGAGTGGGGGTTGGGGTGAGGAGGGGGTGGGCACTGGATAGGTTTGATTCGGCTGAAAACATTACACAAGGCATACTCATTCAGAACTATTTAAAGATTGCAACCACATATTGCCAGAGGCACAGCTGATGAAATTCTCCTCACTATCGTTGCATTATCTTGTAGGAGTAGGTATGTGGACTGTTGATCCGAGCAAATGACTCTTACCAATATACTGACAAATTATTGATAAAGATACATTTAGACAAATCCAATTGGATGGGTCATGCAATACTCAAGCTATTAATACATAGAACTACTAATGTGTATACTATGATACTTCTTACTACCACTACAGATGTTGTTAAAATTGCATTTACAAGTAAGGACATTATTAATAATTGGGGGGAGGGGGACTTCAGCTGAAAACATGAAACACGTCTTTTTCACTAAGATTAATGCAGCAACGAACTGCCAGCTGCAGAGCTGACGAAATGCTCCATGAGAATGCACTCGTCATCCTATCTTCTCTGTTTATCTTGGCAATGTTTGCCTTGAATTTCAATACATAAACATCATGAGGAAGGAGGTATTGATCCTAAAACATCCCTAGAAGATTATATAGATTATTGTAATAATCTCGGGTAAGGGGGGGGCTCCCTCATTTTAAATTAAACATCCTAATTTAAAAGCCGGAGAAAGGTTTGCTGTGCTGACTGGACGCACGTCCGCTCGCTGTTTGATTATTGGTGGCCTCTGGGGAGGCTGTGACACAGCACAGCCCTGAGTAGTTTATAATGAGTGATATCTCAGCTCCCCTCTGTGTCCTGCATTGATTATTTTTAGCCTTTTGCACTCACTATAATGCCTAATATAATTGTTCAGCCCACATGCCGACATTCAGTATACAATACAGTAAGCAGCAGGTTAAACAATAGTGCGGGTCACAGGATTAATCGCTGCATTAATCATTGATGCTGCTATTTGACAACAACAGGGGGATCACTGGTGTAGAGGAAAAAGATACATATGACCTGTATAGAGTGTGATTATGTAGTAAGAGAATGAGGGATAGAGAAATTGTGTCAAACCTAGCACAGCGGAGTCAAAGTCAATAGTGGCACTCTGCAGCACTGTATATGTTTGTGCACGAGACAGCTGTATTGGGAGACCTTTAAAATTCAGTGCTAGATTTCATAACTTGTTCAATAAACTGACTTTTACTCCTAAAAACACAAAATAATCCCTCAGCAATCCATTGGAGCAAAACCTTTTGGTAGCAACAGGAAATACACTTTTGGGCTAATGTGGTGCTATAGCCATGATGTGAAGCTTAGCGATCATTAAATAAAAACTTCGCCACCTTCCACCCCCATTGACAAAATTTTTAGCACCACCCTGTGTGCAAAACATGCCTGTGGCTATCACTGTAGCTGTGATGAAAGAATGAGCATGGTTCCTAAGAGCAACATGGTTTGCTTAAGTTGGAAAAGAAGAATTCACTAGCTTATTGTTATTGAGCTCTTAAACAACTGTTTGAACATGAAGTTGTTTCATGGAAATGACTGATTACTTAAATGTACAAAAGCACCTTTCTATCAATAAATATTGCCCATAATGTATGGAGTCAAACAGTTACACACAGTTAACTTGCAAAAGACATGTTCTGGTCGACTAGCTAATGTTAGCTAGCATTTGTCCCTAGTTTTAATAGTTAATCATAAGTCAGGTTACTCAGGGCTGCCAACTTTTCCCAAATCCTTTGCATGAGATTTTAAGCATGGACAGGAGGGTGGGATGGGGTGGGGGTTATGTTGGTTTGCCTGAGTGGACAATATACTCAGACAAAAATACCTGTTGGAATGATTTGTGATTAGTCGTGCCTAGACTGACAATACACAGTTCAATTCAGATGAGCAAAATGAGAGCTGCACATGTGTGACCCAGGGAAAAAAGGAACAGATCGCTTACTGAGATTATTATTTACTGCTAAATCCAAAAAAGATCAAAATAAACAAATATCAAAAAATAAACAAATTGTTCGGGAATGGCACATCATAAACTTTTGGTCACTTTGGTCACTATCAGTCATGATTTATTTATCTCTCCATCATTTCAAACTGCCAGTTGGCCTTTCCAATGTCTGAATATGGCTGACAGCACTGATCCAAAATCACTTGGAATTCAGCTACCTCAACTTCCTCTCAAATTCAGTGCAAGTCCCTTCTCTTGTGAAGTTGCAGCAACGGTACTTAATTAATACTTTTAAACAGTGTATGCAATTTAAAATTTCAAAATATATTCTTTTTCTGGCCCATAATGTCTACAAGTATACAGGAACTTTTACTTCATGGTTTGTGATGGTAAAAAACAGCTATCCACCCATTCAGTCTACAGCAGTTTAGCCCATGACTGAAGAGCCTCACATTGAAGCTATAAGAAGTGTTCCAGTCAAAGGTCGTGTGTTTGTGTCTTGAATATTAAGTCAAAAACAGCAGGTTTTGTTCTAAACGAAAATGAGAGGGTGTAAACCATTCATGTAAAATGAATATGATTGGTGTTGATATGTAAACTCACACAAACATGATAAGTGGGGAAAAGAAGGATTAGAAAAATGTAGGATTAATACCCAGTGTATGCATTGTTACATTTTGATAGGCTGTAGGTGAGGCAACAGTCTAGTGCAATTGTTCTGTATAGATCTGTACAGATTAATTACAGAGAGGGAGACTGATTTTGTCAGTGTCAGAGGTAGCAGAGAAGTGTCAGGGCTGAGCAGTGTGTGTATGTGTATGGCTGTATGGGGGCTATGAAGGCATTGTTGGCTGCTGCAGCCCTTCACAAGCTCGGGCTCTGTGGAGACTGAGCATTAACTCGTCAGGAGATGTGACAGTAGCACAATGCCACCATACCAGCTGCCGGCCAGTGCTCCATGCGCTCCTCGCATGCACAAACCTCATTTCCATTACAATTAAAACCTCACCGATGGATTCAGAATGATGTTTGCTCTGCAGGGGGCTAATATGCCTTTCCTAACAGTCTGATATTGTAGTGATCCAGGTGGCTACATCCTCCCCCACCTACCCATCCTCCTCCCACACACATGCACGCAAAAGAACAGCACAGAGCCTGGACGCATCTCGCCAAATGCTTTAACTTTCCCAGAAGGTGTGCATGTGTGTGTGTTTTCCCCGAGGTTATGCGTTCATTGCATTCATTAAAGAACTCTTGTGGAGACTAGGCCTGCAGCCGCGGTAGTACAGAGATCCTGCTTTGCATAGTCTACATAGTTTATCATGCTCTAGCATAACATTTCACCTCAAATCGTAGAGAAAAGAACATCTATACAGTATAATTGAATCTACTTTTGAGCGACAACACCTTGAGTTTTATCATTTCTTTATTCTTTATTTTTTTTACAAGCAAGAAAGGACAAAAAGCCAGTCCAAATATATTAAAGCAATACAGCACACACACAAACACACACACGCACACATATATATAAATGCATAAGTACTGCAACTACTCCTGTTTCATAAATACATTCTTTCCATGTATTATTTATGTAGTTCCTAAATCATTCAGTATATTAAACCAAACCAAAGCCTGATCTGAGTTCAGCCAGGGAACACTGAATAAAAGAGTGCATGCAGACAAGATAGCACAGCATATGTAGCCGACAAGTCTCAGAATTGGTTATCATACATACAGTAGACAACTTCTGAACAGTTCTCTGCGTATCCACAGTTCAGTCACCAGCACTGTCTGAACCCTCGCTGTGTTGATTTGAGAGTGAAGTGATCAGTGGTGTTTGTTAGCCTAATGCCGAGAGCTGATTTAGGCTTTGCTTGTGGTGGAGATGGATCTGGACAACTGAAAAGAGTGTAGTTATTTGCAATTACACCAGGGACTCTGGAGAGTGCCGAGCCAATGAAAGACGAAACACTTTTCAACGCAGGACACCCCTGTAATTTGGAAAAACATTTTTCCCCTTCCCCTCGTACCCAGCATTAAGCATGAATTATTTATGCTGGTGCCTCAATGTATTTTTAATCATTAGACAAATTGAACAGTGAACAGGGCTGCTGTCATTAATATCTGTCGGCCATGAGAGTATTTCCTTTACTCCAGCGTGCATTTTAGCCCAAACTGTAATTGCTCATTTTTCAGGAAATGATTAGAATAAAAGGGATGCATTACAGCAGGAATGTGAAAAGAAAATAATTAGTGCTGTGGCGCAAATCTAATTTGGAGGAACAGGGAAGCCTTTTAGCAAGAGACCACTGCATGTGCTGCATTGTTGATTAGAGCGGATGCCGCGCTGGGTGATAGCAGCCTGAGCTCCAGAATGGGACGTGGCTCCAGGTCATTAGGGGAAAGGGCCTTTTTTTTTTTTTTAGAGAAGCACTTGCACCCCTCCTTCAGGTGTCAGGTTATCCGAGCCTCTCTTGCATGTGTGGAATCATTACAGCAGCCTAAATGCTCCAGTGCTCCGGCCAGCTCTCCAAACACACTGGCCAGGAACACAGAAGCTGCAAGAGAACTGATAAAACCAGTGGAGCAGCAGGCGGAGAGAGAGAGAGGGAGAAAGAGAGAGAGAGCGAGAGAGGAAAAGTGAGAGAGAGAGACAGTCATATCAAAAAAGTCCAACTTCCAGGTCAGTCCTTCAATTTGTATTCATGCATTTCCTTCTTTTTCCTTTTTTTCCTTTTTTTTGAAGGCAGATGTTGCTGGGAAGCAGTCGTGGTGGTAGTGAACCAAACATCCCCAGAGAGAGAGAGGGACCCTATCACAGCAGCTGATGGAAATGTGATGGGACTGGTGATAGAGAAGGAAATGTCTGCAGCTACTAGGATGGACTGTAAATGGTTTGGACAGGGCAGCTCAAGAGCATGAGAGCAGATACCAAAGGACTATGGGCTCCATGGCAGGTCTCGCATGAGAAGGAATTTAAAATTAAAACTGCCTTTTTTTTTCCTTCTTTTTTTCTAATATCTACATGTGCTCTAATAGCAACCTAATTTGCAATCCATTTCAAGGCTGATTGTATAATGTATTCCAAAACTCGAGATCAAGAACTTGAAGGCATTTGAAGTGTGGCTGGAGCCGGTACATTCGCAGACTGTTTTCATATCCATGCAGACATCTCTGGGCTATAATACAGCTCATTGGGCTCCAGTTAGTGGAAATGCAATGATATCATGGCTGAGATATAGTGTGGTGTAGTGATGCCCCACTGACCTGAAAATGATTCACTGCACTATGATCTCAGGCCTTAAGAGGCACACTGACCCAAACATTACCTCAAAGGGTCTCTGCACTACAATGCACCAGGCTCATTACACCTCATCAGTGCACTGAGGTTAGTAAATGTTAGCAGAGACAAATTGAGCTATTGAACTTCTATATGGTGTGCACAGTAGACCGATACGCAGACCAGAATGGTCTAATGATCTCATACTCCTCAGAATGTACAGGTAGTGACCATTCTTATTTCATCCACACTGCACATCATAAACATTGAACGTAGATGTGCTCTTTTGTTGGCACTCGCTCTGCAGAGGGTTAACAGAGATGTGGGGAGATGTCCGGCAAAAAGGGTTCATATTGAATGGGATGCTTTGGCCATGCTCTCTGTCAAACTGTCCTCTAGAGCCTCCCCCCCCTTCACCCCACAACACTGCCTAATACATAATGCACATGGCGCGCAACTCATTTCCACCTAAGACAGCCCCAGTGTTATGAAGTGCAAGTTAATGGGTAAACTAATTGCAATAAACAGGAGTGGTGTTTAGTGTGCACAAGCTCTTTAATAGGGAAAACAGGCCTAATTAGGGAGTGGTGGTGATGTGACAGCGGGTGCGGCAGAGGCTTCTCCATTCATCAGAGGGGGGATGGGGGGGGTCACGCCAAGTGCTCTGATCATCATCCGTTCAGCTGGACCTGCAAGCGCATCTCAAAGCGAGCTGCTCCGCTATTGATCTACTACACCGTGCACCACAAGCACCACCAAGACCTTCCTGTCCTCGTCATAAAAGAGCTGCTGATGTTTTATCACCTTCACACACACACACACACACACACTTATATATGTATGGACATGTGGACCTAAGCATATGCACACAGACTCCTCGGTCTGGTTATACAGTCACAGGTGACACATGATCACACACATTCGCTTGAACACAAACAAATGCTCAATAATGATGTTGGATCCACTCTCATTGCTTTTTGATGAGAGGGAATTGAAAGAGCGGGCCGCTATGATGTGGTCTAACAATGCTGGCCCTTATTTGCATTAAGAGCAACCAGGTAGCCCGGGTAATGGCTTTGTGGCTCTACAACGGATGTCTTTGAAGCTGTAGAATCAATGTGCCACTTCAAAACTTCATATCCTTCCAGACAACACTCCTCAGGCCACTCAGGCACTACCATGAGACCAAAGCAAAAACAGGAGGGGCAAAAATGGCCTTGGGCTTTTTTTTTCTCCCAATTCCGCTATAACAAATATTCCTGTGTGGGTGTCAGATGTAGTAGATATCTAAAAACATAAAAAGAAATCAGAATAGACAGGTAGGCTGTGGGTTCAGCTTGATGAGACGTCCAAGACAGCAGTGGAACATATTATTCAAATAAATAAATCAACCAAAACACACAAATGTCACTCGTGTAAAAAAAAAGAGTCTGCTAATGAGAACAAGCCATACAAACTCTGGGATAGCCACATCCTGCCATGGCTACATTGCACATTTTTGAATGAAGGCAGAGCCAGTTTCCACTATTGGGTATGACTGTGGGGATGGTGTGAAGAATGGAAGGTGATGGTTAGTCATTATAGCCGTCAATGAGGTTTCTAGAAAATGAACCATGGCAGGCCCGGCTTCTTCCCAGAGACATCCTGTCACCTCACACCAAAGCAAAGGGTAAGCTGATTAAATGGGACCTTTTCCAGTGTGCTTGTTTATTTAGCTCCCATAAAAACAGCTCTCCCCATTATGAAATGGAGGCTGAAGAGTGGAGCAGCATGCTAGCCCCTCAGATGGCCAGTGTAATTGGGAAGCAGGTAGAATCTTTAGCAATGAAAGACCTGTAGGGAGGCCTCAGTGGATGTGTCGGGGTCACACTATGCGGACAGATTACTATATCTCAAACGGCATGCAAACTTTGGGCCGATCCAAGGGAAGATAATTATAAAGCCAGAATTTAAATCAATACTTTAGTGAAAAAAAATACATATCCACATCATAGCTATTTTTAAAACAAACAGCTCATTAGAAAAAGCCAGTCTTATCATTGTGCTCCTGAGGCTCCTGCTTCTGCATTTAATGCCACCCAATTTGTTCTGTTTGGTGAAGAGGCTCTGCTGTGGTCGGTGCCTATGCATTGTTTTAAATTTTAATGCTCCACGATCACCCTGGAGGCTTCTGGGGGCCCATCAAGGCAGAGGCAGGAGCCAGATGCCCATCTCTTCTCTAGAAAGATGTGGAAGTATTACATTAGATGGTAAATCAACACCGGCCTTGTTAATTATTTAGGAAAACAAAGTGCTGCAGTCATAGATACTCTGCTGTGTGGCTGTGCAATGTTTAATCTACATAATGTATCTGAGCAAGAGAGTTGGGGAGCGGGATGGAGGAGGGTAGGAAGCGGAAAGGGTGAGAAAGAGTGAGAGTGAGAGACAGAGAGAGAGAGAGAAAGAGAGGGGAAAAAAGGTAATGAGACAAACCAATGAAGGACTGAGACAGTTAAAGGCAGAGGAAAACATACATTTTTGTCCTGAAATGTGAACCTTAAAAAGGCAAGATTAGTTTTTCACAAGCCAATGTTTCAAACTAGAAAAGTGTGGATTATGCAGTTTTAAAAAATGATATAAAAAAGTAGCTTAGCATTACTTAAATTACGTATGTAAGTGTGTGGGAGATTTTTTTTATGACATTATAAATAAAACGCAGCTAATGAGATGCTGAAACGGGAGAAATATGGAAAAATTAGCAGTCGATGAAGGAATAGAAGAAGGAAAAGATAACGAGGAGGAGGATGAGAAAGGAGAACAATGAAGGATGATCTATTCATCGGACCGCTATGAGGTTCTCATCTCCTGAGTGTATTAATGACTGGAATATGCTTAGCAGAAATGACAGACTGAAATAATAAAGCTTTGGGTGATGCTTAGCGGTTCTAAACCTTGAAACCGTTCTTGAAAATCTAGACATTAGTTTAATCGTATTTGGAGTCATATTTGAGAGCCACTGCTGTAATACATAATATATTTATGCTTCAATTTGTGACACTAAATGTATTTTATTGTACTATAATTTTTCTGCATAGCAAGTTAGCACATCATTATAGGTAGTAAGCACATCACCATATTGCTTGTATGTGTAAAGTACCTGAGCAAATAAAGGGATTCTGTTCCAGATTACAAAAAATAAAATAACTTTTGCACTTTCAAAAATAATGTAGGATGTAAACAATGATAAGTTTCAAAGTCTTCACTCCCAATCTTTTCAGTCCACATTTTGCAAAGTAGCTGAAAATAAACTACTTGCCTTAAAGTCCTACTTTTGTGATGACACAAACACATATCCAATTATTTAGCCTACAACAGTGGCACTGAAATTATAAAGAGGGTTTCACCCAGGCTGCTTTGGCAGCAAATCAGAACAGAGCTCATGTACATACATTAGTTCTAACAAAACACATGCTTCAGTCCAAGTCATCCAGAAAGAAAATAGTCAGGTAAAAATTTGTGGTTGTGTAAAAATATTATGGGATGGCTTCCCAGATGGACTGAGCCTGGTCTAGACTAAATGGCAGTGCTATCATCAGTGGAAATTCTGTTTAGTCCAGAACTAGACTTAACCAGGGACATTGGCCCTGTAAGGCTTCATTTAGACAGGCAGCTCAAACCCAATTCTTCATCATATCTGATTTGAGCAGAACAGCTTTTCTGCAGTCTGAAAAGCCTAATTAAATTGGACTGTTTCCAGTTAGATTCAAGTCACATTTGTAGGTGGTTTTAAATCTGATTCATATCCTATTTTAGGAAAAGTGACTCAGTTCGATGAGTCAGATCAGATTTCACGTGATTTTAGGCAGTGGACATCAGAATATGCGACAAGGTTGTGCTCCATAACACTGTAGCCTAACATCGGTGGTCACTTCAGTAACAGCTTTGTGTTTGGGAGGCTGTGGTTGAGACATAACATGCTTGTTCTGTTAGTTATCTGAGCTCATTAATGCAGCCGGTTCACTTAGTTTTGCCTGCCTCTCCCCAGCCAGCTTACGTCGTTTCTATGGCAACCAACATGTGGATGTGCGAGTAAATACGACCACATTCTAACCACACAAATCAGATTTGGTCACTTGTAACTTGACATTTGAACACTCAAGTCCAAAAATCTGATTTAAGAAAAAAAATCTGATTTGCCCTGCAGTGTAAACCAAGCTTTCATGAATCTCAGGGGAAAAATAAAAGAAAATGTGGGAAACACGTTATGTGGGATTGCTTTTTGTTTTAAAACGGTTATTCAAATTTGCAGGGATACATTCAGTGAAAGGTTCTTTGGATTGCCAAAACTGATTCCTCTACAGCATCACTTCAGGGAACTATTATGGCACCTGAGTATGGTGACTTGTGAGGGTCAGGGAGTCCACACATTCCACCCACTGCTCAGGACAACAGCACATCAGGGACAGGGCATCGGTGCCGTTAGTTAAAAATACTAAAGTGAAATGGAGAGAGGGATGCGTGGTGAGAGGAGGTGGTGTAGGCATAAGGTCTAGGAAATGACGGCATAGCAGCCATAAGCCTAATTACTGAAATCAAGTCAGCTGTGCAGTGTGCCTGGACTACATTCATCCAGTATCCTCCTCCTTCTGTTCCCTGCCTGCTTGTCCCTTCGCATCCTGAACCCAGCCTTCTGTCAGACTCTCAGTTTTGGACAGTAAGCTACAGAACATACATATACATTTTTGCACAGAACTACACACAAACACACACACACGTATGTGTATGTGTAAAAGTTTAATTATGAGGAAAATTATACTTAAAATCAGTTTACTACTGGGCAGTAATATTAAGTTAGCATAAAAACCTTAATATTAAAAAAACATGAATACGTAAGGCAAAGTTTCACTAATTTATTTTCAGACCTGAAGGTGTGTTGCTTATGGAATTTTATAAATCTACACAATGACCAGAGGCAGAAATCTAAAGTAGACATCTGGTACTGGTGCTCTTCTAATCAGCTCACAGAATATAGACTCTTTGATATAAACAATGTTGATACCTTTTATTCTAAAGTTCACTTGTGTTTTTGCTGGAAGAAAGAAACCCATTACTGATATAAAAGTTTGAACCAGAGCCTAAGAGTTCTGCAGGTTACTGTGTGTGTGTGTGTGTGTATATGTGTGTGTACAGAGGCACTGCCGGGGGGGGGAAGGTTAGAACGATTCTAGGGGCCCAGCACTGATCTTGGGCCCTGTTAGGGGCCAGTAATATTATCTTAATAAGGGGGGCAAAATTATAATCTTTTATGGGGCCCAAGATTTCTGGCAGCACCCCTGTGTGAGTGTGTGTGTGTGTGTGGGCATATTAAATACAGTAGCAAATACCCTGAGTGTAAGTGTATCAATATAGCCTATATTTGTATCTGTTTAATATATTAAAAAGATTTTCCCAAGGGACAAATCACTTCTATCTATCAGCCTACTTGATCTGTCCCCTCCCCACTACACTGACTCAGATGACGAAGTGGGCGGTGTTTGCAAGCAGCTCCTCACTGCCTAACAAGGCGTGCCATAAATCTGACATCTGCAACCAGTCAACAGATCAAATATTCTGACCTTCCTGTTACACCCCAGATCCCCACATATCCCTGTGATCACTCAAATGAAGGTGGGTTTTCAAACAACCAACACTTTCAAGTTTAACTAACAGTTTGTTAATGACTGTCTCATAATTCATTTGCTTGGTGTTTGGTAAGGAAGGCTCCACTTTGCATCAGCAACACTGACTCAATGACAAACAAGTCATTCACAAGCAAACAACTGATATCACCTTTATCCCGGGTAACTAGTTTCTAAGTAATGAATTAATCATTTGAACATACTTTTAATGATACATTATGTTAATTAGCATGATGGGTCAGGCAGATATTCAGTCAGTTGCCATGAAAACCTCTATGAATACCTGCTGTTTCAGGAGCACAGCATACAGCTCAGCTCTTCTTGCCTGCCTGCCATTCTCTCATTCATGTTTCTCCTCCAAGATTCCTGGTACTGCCTCTCGATGCACCTATCTCTGCCCCCAATCTCATCCTGACTAGCATAAGTGCAGAAATAAATATGAAGCATCCATTTTTAAATATCACACCCACAGAGTCTTGTTAAATAGCACAGACTTGGAAACACATCTGCAACACGAAACAGCCCAATTACACATTCTTAGACATGGTCAGAAGTTGTGATCTGCAACCAACACCAGCGATGGATTGGTTGCGAGCCTGCTGTTGAATGACGGTGCAGCACCATGTTGTTAATGACAATAAGACACAAAACGTGCAATAGTACGACTAGTAACCACACCTTGTCACCTTAAGTTTCAAAATGCTTTGTATTTCTGTTTTTTCCTGCACAAACGAAGAAAACCGAACAGTCCGAACGTGGCAAGCAAATGTAAACTATGAAGGGTGCAACCCAAATGGTTAGCTTGAACATTCTGTAAACAGATAAATGGTGCTAAAATAAACACCAACATCTGAACTGTTTATAACAGAACAAATTATGCTAGGAATTAATAGAAAGCTGGAAATCTGCGCGTTTCCTTTATCATTCTGGATCAATCTTCATTTCAGAAGGTATTTTAAACACATGCTTCATGCCTATACCTGCCCAAATGTACACGCCTGTCTGTCTGTTTGTCTATCTGTCTGTCTAAGTCCTTTGAATTACATTTACATTTA
>JBBKCR010000006.1:9808699-9824373 GCA_037577295.1 Ladigesia roloffi | reverse complement strand
TTTTGCATTATACATATTTTTCATTTTAGTTCTTCCAAATGCTAAACCCTGTCTTTTGTGCTCCTTGTTTTACTGCTTACCACTTATTTTATTCCTTTTAATCTACTTAAATATTAAGTGATCTTTTATTGTGGAAGGGGGTTTGTGACCAAGAATTTAATTACTGGTAATTATTTTACTGTAAATGACGATAAACCAGCAAATGTTCCTGTGAAAATGGAGGAGTAGCTTGAGAGAGGAGTACCGCTTTTTTTTGTTTTTGCTTTGAATCGTCTGTTTTTTGTCGCTGACAGCAGTGGAGTTTATGACAGGAAACCTCTACAGAAGCATGAGGAGGTTGTGCAGGCCTCTTCTCATGCTCATATATCTGAGCAACAAAAAGAGTTGAATGTGCATGGGCCTGTGGCTGAAGCATGGTAAGGACAGAGTTAATTACAAACATTTCAAACGTCATGGATGAGGGTGTTCTAGAGGCTGAGATTTTTGGTTGTGAATGGAAAGAAGTGCTGATTTAGAGAGAAAGCAACACCCACGGCAAAACCCAGTGAGATTTCTGAAAACATGCGTCATCCTTGTGAGCTTTGTCATTAGTACAAAAGATACAGAGGTTTCTATGGTATTTTGTTTTACAAGAAACAAGCTTTTCAGGGATGAATGACATGACCTGATTGTGCCAGGTTGGTTGACCTAAGCCTTCATCAAAGTTATAAACTGTTTTAAAACGCAGTTAGCCATGACTGGAAGTGAATTTAGCAGACGCACTGATATAGACATTATCAGAAGACATGCATGCAATACATTAAAAATGATCCAGAAATCTGAATAGGCATAAGAAATATTCATTTCTATGTGCAGTATCTTGCCTTGAACACATACACAGCAGACTGGTTAGTTAAATAAGAGGGGCTATGCCCCCTAAATGTTTTGTTTTGAGTCAGTTTCCCAGGTAGAGATCAATGTTTTCCTTTCAAGAATGTCCATTAAGAGTGCTCTGAAGTCCAGGAGTAGTAATCCAGGAGTAGTTTGAGAAACTGACCGTTTAAGTCTCAAACCTCATATCAAAAATGAGTCTGATTTAGATCATCACACAAAACGGCTACATGCTATTTAGGATGCAACAGTTTTAATGCATTACTGATTTTCAGTGCAACTCTGACATTTTAGACCTTTATTGATGGTACACTCCAGGCATCTGTTATGTCCTCTCTTTCGTAGACGCCGCTTTTAGTGATCAATCATCAGTCAGTCAATGCTGAGACGTTTTTGAAAAAAAAAAAAATCTGTAACTCAGTAATAATTACTCCTTTGTGTCATATTTGGCACATATTCTAATGCTCTTATGACACATTAGTGTCAGTTATTGGCTTTGAAAATGGAGACGAGCTGAATAAAGTTTTATATGAAGCAGGTCAGGTTTTTTATATGGTGTGTAGCTCAGTTGTGCTGTTTTATAAGGTTGTTTTTTCTTGAATGGCTACGTAGATTGTGTGGAATTGACTTTATGAACACATCAACATACCACTAATAATACTGAATACTTGTATCAAACATTTGTGTATTATTACATATGCAATAGAGTGTTGGAGGAATGTTTGGAAAGTCCCATTTTTAAAGAATACTATGGTCCTAATTGAGATGTTTTTCATTCTGTTTTCCTTGTTCTTCTCTAGGATGCCACCTTCACAGACGGAAGCTCTTTAAATGCCTCCATGCCGACCTCCCCTGGCTCTATGGTCAATCAGTACAAGTTTGAGGAGGAGGACGAACAACCAGACACTAAAGACATTTTCGTCACAGTCGATAACCCTGAGAGCCATGTGACAGCTATTGAGACTTTTATTACCTACCGGGTTTTGACCAAGGTACACCTAGAGCCACCTTTTTCACACTGAAGAGAGATTTCCTATGTGTGCTGTGTGAATAATTGAAATTTCTTCTTTGCCTCTCTCTGACATCAGACCACTCGTAGTGAGTTTGACTGCAGTGAGTATGAAGTCCGCAGGCGCTACCAAGACTTCTTTTGGTTAAAAAGCAAGCTGGAGGAGGCTCATCCCACTCTTATTGTTCATGTAGGTGAAGTTTGTTCAATGTACAAATTTACTCTAATATTCCAAGCTCTAGGGAGCCTAAATCTGTGTCTCTCTTCTTAGCAGGTTAATCCTGCACTTGTGGGTTTGAGATATATATGTACACTGTCCTTTAAATAGAATGCAGTGCCCACTAAAAAGCTCTCCTATTTTAGTGTAAACCGGACAGTCCTAATATTAGGTAAGATGTCCATAAGCAGTTCTGTCACCAGTGATAAATCGTTCTGAATTTGGATCAGATCTTTAATTCCAGTTTTTCTGGAAGTGTTCAGGAAATGTTCAACCAAACATCTAACTTAGATGATGACGTATGGTCGATCAGTTTAGACACATTTAGTTTCCTTTTGTTTAGATTTGGATCTGCAAGGCTAATATTGCTGACAAACATTAGAAGGTAATAGTTGTGTTTTTTCTTCATACATCCCTTAAACATCAGCATCCACGATTATATAAAGATTTGAAAATATTGCATATGTTGGCATATGTAGCATTAGGAGTTTTCCCCAATAACTCTTATTGGTGTGATGTAACGTAATTAACCAGAGTGGGTTCATCTGCTTGGGCAGCATTACCACAAATCTAGAATTGACTGTCTATATGCAGAGATCTGATCCAAGATCAGTCCTCTTCAGCCCTGAAGGTGCCTCTTAATTACTGTATCTGGAGGCAAAATGTTGTTCATTTTTATTTCCCAGAGTAAATCATCCTGCCTCCTAAACCGCTTTAATGAAGAGCACCACCTGGATGCAGTTTTAATGGACTGAGGGAAATATTGGGGATGTACTTGTAGAAAAAGGTTTGGGGTACCATGTTAGCCTCACAGATCCAGCGCTAAAGTGAAAGTAAAAAATTTGTGCATATCCAAAGCTTGCCTTAGCTGACTAAATCTGGTGTGGAATATTCAATAATTCAATAATTCACACTGTAGATTCACACTGTGTTTCCTGGGATTTCACTTTATAAATGGATTGGTTTGGATTTGTTTGTTTTTTGTTTTAGTAAGGCCATACATTCTGTGCGTTATATATACAACTTGTGCTCCTGCCACTCATGGCCTAATAAGAAACCCTCTTTTAAAGCCACTTAGATCTTTTCCTCTTGCCATCTTGATCCAAAATCGAGGCATGTTCAACCTCTATACACACCACTGAGCATAGAGCAAGTTTAATTGCTTAATTGTGTCATGTGGTGTACTTTTCCCTTGTTTTTCTCACATGTCAGTTTAGAATTTACTCAGAAAGGTGTCCTTGTTATTTTTTTTGTGTTGCTTTAGCCGCTGCCGGAGAAGTTTGTGATGAAGGGAATGGTGGAGAGATTCAATAACGACTTCATTGAGACCAGGAAGAAGGCACTGCACAAGTTTCTCAACAGAATAGCTGAGCATCCGATTCTGTCCTGCAGCGAGGACTTCAAGATATTTCTAACAGCACAAGCCTGGGTAAAACACACACATGCTTTATTACAGTTGAAAACATTTATGCTCTGTAGCAGGATGTTTTTAAGAGATGTCATTTTGGATGACTGAAACTGGCACATTATAAGAGGTTTCAATTAAATAAGTCAGGTCTGGTCTGTAAGATATTTTTTTTATGTAAACTAGTGTAAAAATACATTTATTTCCTAAATGTTGTAGATGGTAATTTCACACAGTTATAAACACAACTACCATGTCCATCCCCATCGGATTATTGCTGACTGTCAATATATGCACAGTTTCCCTATTCATATTCACGCTTACACTCACAGTTCCTCTAAGAGGATCAGGCTTTGATAACACTAAGGGCTGTGTTTAGATTATATTGCAATAACTTGCAGAATAAATGTGAAGGCGTTTTGCTTATATTATATTACATTATATCGGGATGTGCTGTTGTGACAAGGGACTTGAATGCCTGTTCTACTCAAATATTTGATCTAACTTCATCATTTTGGATTAAATGTCTGAGATTTTTCACACTTCAATGTTAAAATTCCCAGCACTGGCAAATATTACAGTATTTACTGGCCAATATTGTTATTGCCATCATATGCTTTTCGGAGCATATGGTAATATTGTCAGTACTTAAAAACAACGTCCAACTTCATGTTTCATAATAATATCTCTTGTTTGTTTTTAAATGTGGCAAATTTATTTTTCATTGAGGTGGATCAGATGTCTGAAAAATATTACGTATCGTGTATTGTGACCGTTTCTTAAAGTATCCTGATATTCTACAGTATATTGCCCACCTCCACAACATCATGTTGTTATTCTGAGTGGTCAGCAGTTACACTGTCTGTTTTTCTCTGATGCTGCCTGCAGGAGCTGGCCTCTCATAGGAAACAGGGACCAGGTTTCTTAAGCAGGATGGGAGATACAGTGCGAGCTGTAGCTGCGACAGTCCGAGGGGTTAAAAACCGGCCAGATGAATTCACTTCCATTCAGGAATATGTGGAGTCACTAAGTCTGAAGATGTCCTCACTGGAGAAAATCACACAAAGAATCGTTAAAGAAAAAAAAGGCAAGTTTTACTTCACAGTTCTCATTGGAATATAAAAAAATATGCAAACGCATCTTGAAGTACTTAAATCAGGCATATGTAACAAAAAAAATCCATATGTATAATTCAAATATCAATCCATCTATTACACTACTAGTACTCAGTTAATAGATGTTATGAATAAATGTTAACAGCATTACGAAAAGTAATTTCAAATAGCACAATCCTCACTTACTATGGTTGAAACGATCTGCTTTGTATCTAGAGTACCTGGAGGAGCTAAAGGAGTGTGGACCCATTTACACTCTGTGGTCAGGCTCTGAGGAGGAGCTTGTGGAGCCTCTGAAGATGATGGCAAGTTGCTTGGACCGGTGCTGCAGAGAGTCTGAAGAGCAGGTCCAGCATCTCAGCAGCAGCCTCCTCCCAAACCTGCATGAGTACATGCTCTGTACTGAGACCCTCAAGGTACCGCTGGGAGAACATCACTGGTTACTGTTGCCACTTCAGTTAGGCAACGTAATATTTAAACAATTGTAGACTTCCATAGTGCTTGCTTTATGTTTTACTTTGTCCCCCTCCCAGACTGCTCTTTAAAACAAACAGAACTGTGTTATGTTGTAAAAAAAATTAAAAAGCCATGTTTAATTTGTGTTTGACAGTGCTAGCATTTCGTCTCATTTGTGCTGTAACTGGAGGCATAAACCTTGGTTCAATACTGTGATCAATATAATGTGCATTATGTTTTACCAAGGCTTATTATGTATTTCATCCAGGCCTATATTTCATTAAGGCGTATTGATCATGGTATTTGTAATACGCAGGCGGTACTTCGGAGACGAGACAACATCCAAGCAGAGTTCGAGGCTAAGAATGAAGCTCTTGCCGCTAAGAAGACAGACAGCGAAGCAGTGAGTGCAATATTGACTCTTTCCTTTTTCCTCTTAATCCGCCCAATGCTCTCTTGCAATTTCAGAAAGATTATTAGTAATAAAGCCTTGCTTCAGCATCCATGTCTGCTTTCATTCGAAAGCAATCCATTTTAAGCCTAAAGAGGAATATGGTGCGATTATATAAATATCTCAAGATCTTCAACTAGAACACGGTAAATATGGGTGAATATACCCAGTGCTAATCATGTCTTACTTAAATCTCGTGGGCGTTTGACTTTTTACATCAATTTGATCAAATGTCATGAGTGCAGGAATGATCCTCCTGTGCAGAGGGGAAAGGGGCATTATTGGGGAGAGTCCTTGTGGAGAAGTGCTTGAAGGTTGTGAAGATGCCCCCCAGCTTAGCAATAACCTTTCTTCAGAGAATTTAATTACAGACTGAGAGCAGACTATTCCTGATGACTTTCACTGGACTGTATGACTCATGGAACCGAAGGGATTCTGTTTTTGGATGCCTTGCTCCCAGAAGCCTGGTCTACAATACAATTATTTTCCAGAAATGTTAACCTCACTAGTAATGTGAAAGGGTTGGAGAAAATCGACTGTATTTAGGCTTACTGAGTGCACCAGATGCCAGACAGCGTGACCATCACTGTGTAATCCTGTTTAATTTGAATGCAGCCACATGCAAACTCTGTTATCAGACCTGTTCTGGAAAATGTTACTAAATGGGAAGTAGCAAAATAAATTTACATTTACATTTACATTTACGGCATTTAGCTGACTCTCTTATCCAGTACATCAGTGCTCATGTAGTCACAAAACAGCCTAATGTCCCATGTTTCGGAAAATGGACACACTCAAAAATCTCTATGGGTCAATCTATATAATTAAACTGCAGACACCAGCAAAAAGTGAAGACCTGTGTTCAAATGTTTCTTATTTGTCCTCCTGTATTGGTTGTGTCCATGAAGGATTCTAAGGTGCTGAGTTTAGCATGGGACAGCCTGGTGGGCAAAGACCCAGAGGAGGTCAGGCAGCAGAAACGACAGAAGCAAAAAGGAGAGATTAAAGAGGTACCAATTTTATAACAGCAGCAGGGCATGGCTTTCCTAGCTTGCATCTTTGTTCTTGTAAACATTGGTTGTTTGGAGCTAGTAGTATTTTCTGAAACACTGGAATTTCAAGAGGCTACACTCTGTGGACTATTAACTGTATATACACACTGCTGAACAGGTTTCTCTGTTAGAGCAGCAGTGTATGAAATATTACCGACCCATCGCTGAGCATGGTTTAGAGCCAAAGGGTGTTCAGCCTTGATCTTGAAGGGCCAGTGTACATCACAGTTTGATGATTTCACTGCTCAGACACACTGTTGAGCGGGAAAATCACCCAACTCTGCTTGGCATTAACCCTCCTGGAGCAGGTTTAAATACTGCTTGTTTATGTATTCAAACACAACCTGAAATGGAAAGTTTTCGGCCTTTTGCAGATTTCCTGGCCCCTTTTGCTCTTGCCTGGTCTTACATTTGCTTGTGTGACTGCATAACTTGGGCTGTGCTGTTATTTGTTCAGTGCCAAAAACAGATCTACTAAATGCCTCCCTTTCCTCTGCCAGAATGTTGTTCCTCTTTGCGAAAATGACATTAAGGCGCATGTGGCTGTCAATTAAACGCTTCCCACTGCATCCTCTGAAGTACTCCTGGCCATTCTCAAATCATGACAGATGTTTCTCCATTGCATGCAGAGGTGTGAATATTTTTTTCACAGCTATATGAACAGATGTGGAGGAAAGGAGTTGTTTGCTGTGACAATGTTAACACTGAAAAACAACCTTCTATCCCTCGGAATATGTGTGATGTAAGAGTGTATCCAGCAGGTGTCAGTAAAGGTCAGAGGAAGCATGTGGGATAATCACTCACCCTCTCAGTTCCCTGGTACTGAATGGCAGCAGTGCAGATTGGGTTTTTGTTTAGGAACAGTTAAGAAAAGAGGATCGCGAGCATTACAGTGAGTTTCTTGCATGATCTGATTGTCAGATTTATCTCTTACTCGTTACTTCTAAGAGGCTTGAGCCCATTTTAATGATGAAATGTGGACCTGTGTCCTTTTGATCCTAATGACTAAGTGTGCATGTGCTGTGGGTTTGTTGGTATTAATGTGCCTGCTGTGCATCTTGTAATGACAGCGAGGGCAAATCAGCGTAACTAATGATCTGTCCTGGTTGTCACCGGGGAAATGCAGCTCCAGACAGTTACTGAACACCCCCACTGCCTCGTTCCCTCTGTGCACCGGCCCTGTTCAACCCAAGCCAACTCCCGTTCCACAAGACAGCCTCCCATAATCAGAGTCTGTACACATGGACACACACACACACATGCACACACACACTCACACATGTGGCAATCCAAATGGGACCTGGGCAGAAGTGGCAGTAAACACCTCGCGCTCGACCTTGATCAGCTCAGCTGTCAATAAACGACTGGTGCTTTAAAGGCTCTTTCCCCTCTCATCTTACTAATTTGACATGCGCTCCTCCCTGCAGATTTGAGGCGGTGAGGCCATTGATTAGCCTGCTTACTAATCTGTTTTTTGTGCTCCAGTTTGAAGAGATACTTTTTGTGTAATCGGAACCCAATTGGACCCAAGAGAACACTTGCTTAGAAAGCAAGCCGTTTGATACAAACAAGTCATTAGGAACTACCTTCATGAAGTGGTCAGGTCAATAGCAGTGTAGTAACAAGGGGTTATTGTATGGTAATCTACAAAAAATCAGTGATACATGGAGACTGTACTATGAACCAGGACACATGCATCTATTTATGAGGCTTAATTATTGATTGTTTATTACAGTGCTTTAGTGTAGCATAGCACATAAGAGCAAACAGCAAGGAAAAAGCCTTAACTTGTGCCACTGGTGAGGGGACTCAGAGAGCCTTCCTTAAATATAGAGCAGAGAAGGAAGAAATTGTCATAATTACAGTGAGGTAAACTGTTTCCAGAATTGAGCTGACCTTGTGCGCAATTCCAAATGAAAACTGAACAAAAGGGTTTTATAATGAACTGAAAAAGTCTGTTTGGACTAGCACATTTGGGAATGGAGGACTACGCTGAAGTTGGACATGAGGTATGATGTTGCCAGCAGATGGTCATGTGACTTAGCTGGCTTCAGTGTGGGTGTGTGTTGGGAGAGTTCTCTGATGGTGTGATTGTGTGCATGGGCAGATGAAGGAGGAAATTGATAAGCTGGAGGACAAGCTGGAGTGGGCCAATAACGCACTGAAGGGGGACTGGGGCCGCTGGCAGAAGAGCATGAGGGCCGACCTGAGATCAGCCTTCACCTGCACTGCCGAGAAGAACATTGAACACTACGAAAAGGTGAGCAGTGTCTGTTAGCTCTCCCATCTTGCAGAGTGGTGAGTCAGTCTTGCACTCCCACAAGCCATAAAAAAATAATGAACTGCTGCATGGAATATATTGTGCAGGTTAAAATATACCTGAGTGCATTTCTGAAGTTCTGAGAATTATATTTACCATTTAACCCCAGTCTGAAAGTTTGGTTCTGTTACAAAGGGTGCTTGATGAATGTTTGTGGCTTCCCGGCTGTCGTTATTTGCATCTTTGCTTTGGGTGTTTGCCAGTAGAGGGTGGTATTTCATAGGACATCCAATGACAGTTTACTATAAGTAATGGGCCTCCAAGCCTATAAAGATAGGCTGATATTTCCAGTTGAAAAGGTTTGGAAGGCTGAGGTATTATGATGGATGTCATTAGATGGGTACACTCTCTTTTTATTTGCTCCCTGTAGCTCTCGCCTTCACTCCACGGAGTTGAATCAGAAATCGTGACCCAAGCACTGATGGTGCAATCCAGTCTGGAAAGTGGAATTGGCCTCTGTAAACGAGGGAGGGGCGTTCAGGGACTTTGGCGGGAGGTATCAGATGTTTATAGATTTTTTGATCCTCCATCACTCTCACTGCTGCAATATCCTCTTGAGGCCAACCTGTCCTTTCATAGAACTAGAGAAGAAAGTGTGTAATTCTAGAAAATGTCAAAAACAAAAGGTATTCATCAGCTTGGGTTCTAAGCTGATATGTGTTCCAGCCATACACAACAGCACCAACAGATTTGACTGATAAAGTTTCCTTGCTTGTTACGTATGTATTTATAGACATTACGGACCATGCAGTTTTGTGTTTAAGAGTCATTAAGAAACCAGAAACCTAGAAATAGATCACAATTGGTACCAACAGATAATAGATTTCAAAGCGAAGACCACACAAGGAGATTCATTTTTTTGCCCCTTTTTTATTGGTTCTCATCAGTCTGCAGTTGGCCTGAGTTTTGTTGTGGACATTTCAAGGTGCAATGAGAAAGCATTCTAATTGCTCCAGATGTAGTGGTGCAAGGGATCCATGATCCGATTGGAACCGTGAGTGTTTTGATCTGTTGCACCACTATCCAGATCTTTAAAATGAAACTGCTGTGAGTCATGCATCCATTATTGCAAAGACGGCCCGGTCAAGATTTCAATCTAGACAAGCTCATTCCTCATGTTATTGTGTTGTAACCTCAAGGCTAAGGATCCATATTTGTTAAATATTGAGGAGAAGACAAGCAGGTGAGTGAGGAGGAAAAGTTTAAAGATGAGCAAGAGAAACTGCAGAAACTGGAGTGCTCCAGTAGGCATCAGTAACTGGAGACAGCCCAGAGAAATGTGGCCCCACAGTGCGATGCTGCATTAAAGGTGGGCTAATAAGAGGTGAAAGAAGCCGAGGATGTGGACTGTGCATTGGAGCTTTGGTATGCAGGTGGTGATAGGGTGGTGTTTTGTGCCTGTTGAGGCCTCAGGCCCACTGAATGATTAATGCATGGTAGAATGACCTCAATAAGGTGAGGCAAGGGGATGAAAACCCTCCGCTGGGACTGGGGGATGAGGGCCATGGGTACTGACAGGACCTGAGGGAGAGTTCTCCACTGCGCCCCCATGGCCAAGAAAACCCTGACGTGTGGCATGGAGAGAATAAGGTGATGTAGATCACGAAAGTAAAAAACATGCGGGAAGATTGCTTTGCAAATGAAAATAAGAAAGGGAGCCAGAGAGACTGAAGGAGGAGGGGAAACTGAGTTAATGACAAGGTGAAATTGGAGGACATGATTGGATTTGCTTTCATTTTAAAATTAACAGCTGATTTTTGTAATGAGAAAGAAGCATAATTCTGATAAGGTTCTTTCAGTTTCGCATGTAGTATATAATGAGGATGAGTTTAATGATATAATAGATGTTGTTGGTGAGCTGATGATTAATTTTTCAGACAGAATGTTCTATTCAGACCGTTTAGACCCCCTTAAGGTTGGACCTGATGTGAAATGACCGCATCTGAATGCATTGTAATCAGAAATGCATGTGTCTTTATATATAAACTGAATGTGTTAAGCGAAGATACCCAGCATAGCCCTGTCTTCTTGCGTGGGTTGATACTGTCATTTTTAGCAGCATTCGCATGGTAGCCTGTACAACACTGTGGGCACGGCTGCAATACACTCTGAGATGGCAAGTTCAGAGGATTGCCATGGAGACGCCATAGCAACAAGCCGTTTGCTCAGAGATGGAGAAGACAAGGATCCCGTCATTAAACGTTTGACTTAAATTAGACAGAGCAGAGCATTTTTGAGGTTTCCAAACACTGCTTCTGAAACATCCCTAGTGGAGCACTCGGAGCAGCGGGGGCCGATGCTGGGCTTTCGATTATTTATTGAAGTCCTCTATTCTAGATGGTTCCCCTTTGAAGTTGACATGCCTTGCTGTTTCTCCTTTTCTTTTTTTTTGGAGTAGCAGTGCCATTGTTGACAGTTGGTGCAGAGAAGAGTTAGTGCTTCCTTCTCTCTGCATGCACTTTGAAGAAGCTGAAGTTGATCTTGAGCCTCTGCTGCATCATGTGTTCCAAGTCAGTGTGTATACACATGTCTGTCCTAAGACTGGCTCAGTATGCACCTGCTCCACCTGTATTGTTCCCTGATTAGCTCTGTTTACCTGCACATCCACTCCTCACAGTGGCATCCGAGACAGAGCCCTGCTGTTTCATGAGTGCAGACCCTCGACCTCCTAATGAGCCTCCTAATCAAGGCTGAGGCTTCTCTGGCACCATCGAAAAATTCCATCCCAAATCAGCCCATTTTATCAGGGAGTTTTAGACATCACGCTCTCACCTGTCGAGAAATGTTTCACACAAGCAGATGCTTTTGTGAAAGCACATCACTTGCTCGTGCTTCCACTGTAATCTCAGCAGGGTTTTTTGTATTCTTCTTGTTGTTGCCAATGTCTTGCACAGGTGGTTCCCTTTTCTGCTGTGCTTTATAAATATGTAATTGAACTGAAAAGATATGGTTTACTAGTAACTGCCAGACGACCATGAACTTCAGCGATGCTCCTAGTATGAAAGAAATGTAACCTCTTTAAATCTGCAGTGACTAGTTGGTAAGGCCCTATCCTTTTTGTATTTAAAGACACTTCTCCTTTGCCATTTGTTGACACAATGTTTTCATCACTTTTTAAAGCAAGTAAGTCCAATAATTGGTAGATGACTCAATTACTAATATGTCTGCTAGGATCAGCCCTGAATTTTACATCCCTGTCTTGTCTCGCTTCAGTTTTCTGTTTTACATACATCTTTCAGTTTGAATCCTTTCATCCGCCTTGTGAGATGTTAGTTTTTTTATTTGATGTTTGCTCACGTCACCCATGGCTGTCAGTCGGTCTTGGGGAATCAAACAAACTTTGTCCTTGAGTTTTCCTTGGAGTCATTTTGTATGCAGCCCGTAATGCCTGCTGAGGTGCAAAAAGTTTGGCAGGAAAAAATAGTCAAATTTGAACTTTTTATATGGTATCCTCATTTCTAATTCCCTCAGTTAGAATCATTTAAATGATCAAATCACGTGGACAGATCACTCTCAGACCGGGTGATTTAGTCAGTATTGCTCGTCCATCCTTCAGTTTTAGAGGAGAGATGAGAAAGCGTGATTCTCGATGACTTGCTCTCTCACTGCTGCCTGTTCATTGTATGATTGGGTGTAAATAATGTCGGGGGAGTTGGAGAGGTGAGCCAGGATGCTGTCTCTGGTGTTGTCTTTTCGACAGCTCTACTGTGCTGTCTCTTCTCTACACATTAATATTCTAGTCCTGCTCTGTCACATGTCCTCATACACAGCTAGTAGTTGTACTACCTTTGTACACACTTCCGTAGCTCTACTGTTTAGCCCTCAACCTTCGCCTGTACTACTAATAACAACCCTGTTATGTTTCTACGTTATCTTGAGTATTCTCAAAGATTTACAAAACTCTGACAGTTTGGTTTTTCTTGTGCTCAGTGAATTATAGCCTGCACTGAAATAACAAATGTATAAAATCTCAACATACCCAAGATGCAGTCGATCAGTAAAGACATGTTTAGAGCCCAAATTTTGCTTTATTATTTTAGAATTGGAACTACAATGCAAAAAAACAATAGAACTCGGTATTCTCCCAAATTGCTGTAAATCTCTAAAACCTCTCTCATCCAGCTCAAAACAGAATGTGCTGCAGATTTGCACTAGCAGGTCCCAGACAGATGCATTTATGAGATAAATAACTGCGGGATAAGCTAGTCGAGAGTGTGGAATGCCCTATACATTATTATTTGAAATAAAAAAGACACTTGCATGTTATATAGTAACTGAACTTTTTATATAGAACCTTTATATAAAAAAATAATGCACACATAAATCGTTATTTATTGCATTAAAATGATGCACAGTCACTTCTGTTGCAACAAGTATTGTTGTGAAGCTTTTTTGAATATAAATAATTTACAATTTTGCGAAAGATAGACTTCAAAAATGCCTTGTTTGATCAACTTCACTGCGGGAAAAATGGTTAGATTTTTTGCCAGATAATTCCTTTCGGAGGTGTTAATGAATGTCACCCAGCACCTTTTCTCTTCCTTTCACCTGGAGCACTCCAGAAAGGTCAGAGCTCATCTTGGTCCTGTGGTGAGGTGCCACCCTGATTAAGTGCTTTTGACAAGTCGTCAGCTGCAATGGGCATGCCTCTGGTGTGCCAACCATGACACAGACTCTCAAGTGCCAGGCGAGTTGTGTGGGCTGTTGGGGGGGTGGTGTTTGGGCCTGAGAGTGAGAAGGACATTAATCTAGAGCCTGGCAAGTGACACATAAATGGCGCAGAAGCCTACGCCCCGGCCGCAGCTTGTGAATGAAATTGGGTGCTAAATTGAAAGTTGCCGAGTGTCAGCCCTCTTGGCAGCCTTCAAAATAGCCTCACATTACTCCCGAGTTGAGGGGCCTTTATTGATGGGAGGGGTAAAACACTCCGGTTAGAGTCCATAGGTTCAGACTTGGGAGAGACACAGAGATGGAGATTTGATGCTTTCATTTTAAATGTGTGTTCTCTTGCAGTGTCTGGCGGTGTGGGAGTCATTCCTGCTGTCTCAGAGGACTGAGGCCAGTGAAGGCGGAGACAGAAATGAATCCTAATATCCCATAATGCATTTAGCCAAACCATGATGACCAAAGACAGTTTTTTTTTGTTTGTTTTTTTTTTAACCTTGCAGTCCAAGTGCTTCAATTGTACAGCAACACACCACTGCCAGAGATTTCTCAGTTTGAACTCAGCTGTGCCTTTTCTCCAGCTGAACAGGGACAGAGGTTTGTACTGGACTCCTTATTTCTTTTCTTTACTGCTGTGAGTTTGGCAAATATTTTTATTGGACTCTTTTTGATGTTCGATGCATTACAAGCACCAGATGCACTATTGGCTTTTTAGATTTGACAATAAAAGAATTTGTTGGAATAAAATAGAAACTCTTCATGGCTTTCTTATCTTCTAGATTATACTTGGATATAATAAGATTATGGTTCAGGCTAGACTATTTTTAACTATTTACCCTTCCAGCTCCATCCCACACTGCATGACCCAGTGCTGACATACAGATGTGCTAGTAAATGATACAGACATGCAAGTGTCTTATGGCATCACATCACTTACATTTCCTTTAAGGGTCACATTTTTGAGTCAAGCATTTTTTATGTCTTGTAACATCTGACTTTGTTTGCATTATTGCAATGTTTCTTACAAATATGAAAACAGTGAAACTAAGGTATTTTATTTGAAGAGAGTGTACATATTTTATAATAATTCTGTATGATTTGCATGCTTTGGAATTTGTAACCAATATGTGTTGCTATAAACAGAAAGCCAGGCTGTAACCGGAAACCTCTTTTTCCTGGTGCGGATTCGTGTGGCTCACTATGGATTTTAATTTTCTTTGTCATGGGATTTCCACTTCAGTCCGGGTGTGGAAGAACAGGCTGCCGAGCGGCGTGTTAGGTGCTGAAGTAGGTTACCCACTTGGCCTAATCGCATTAAACATTGAACTGCTCTCTTTAAAGAATACGGTGCCCTGAAATGATTGCTTTTATCAGCAGTTTATTTTATGTTGAATGGAGAGAGAGACAACATTGCTCACTCAAACTCACTTCGGGAGAACAGGCAGTATTATGCCAGAACCTGAGGGCTCCGTGTTGGATATACAGGTTGAAGCGCTGGCCTGACTTTTCCTTCTGATTGTTTAGACTTGAGTCCTTACATTAACGCTATCAGAAGATTTTTCACTGTTTATGCTCCAGATTCAGGTTGGATTTTCCACTCCACAGTCATTTCAGTCCATGTTCTGCAGTGGTTCTATTTCCATTTATCACATTTCCAGGGCAGCAGATGCTTCTTGATCCACTTAATTTCGCATGTCACTCTGTGGCCTAAAAAATACGACCAACCCGACTTTTTTTTTAGTGACACCACATTCGAAGCTACTGAGATCATGCAGAGCTTTAGAACTTCATCGCCAGCTGTGAGGCTGTATATTGTTCATATGCAAGTCTGGCATTCTAAAATAAGAAAAATTCCCATTAAAATAATTGTCATATGCGATGTGTAGAGCAGGTGTTTGCGTATTTATTGATTTCTATTTTTCCGATGTGTTTTTATGAGGTTAAAGAATAGAATTTCCATCCGTCTCTTTCATGCTGGTTTTTAAAAATGCAGACAAACCTGGCAGGAAAATCCAAAAATGTGACAAATGTATTGCGGAAGTTTTTTATGCTTGGATGAGGGGGATATGTTGGTTTATTAATTACAAAAACTGGTAGGAAGAAACATTAGGCCT
>JBBKCR010000006.1:9776227-9808599 GCA_037577295.1 Ladigesia roloffi | reverse complement strand
TCATTTGTATGCTGTCATTCCCACCAGCGAGCTCTTCTGAGTGATCTGTATCTGGCACGTTGCATCCTTTTAGAAAGTACCTTTCCATGGAGAGTTACGATATTGTCAAGAGAAAGAGAGCCGTTGGAGTCATTTACCCTCAAAATCCATGGCCTTAAAACTCTGAGAAGCTGACATTATGACTGATTCCTAAAAGAATCCATTCAACCCATCAACCATTATTTCTTGCAGGTTTCTATCTAGTTATAAAACAATTAAAGATGTGGAGTGAATAGATATGAAAACAAATCAGCCTAACGTTCTGAGCTGAATAGTAGAGGTGGACAGGGCACATGTAGTTTGAAACCGTCCTATCTGTGCCTCTAAAGCCTTCCGTAATGACGTAGGAAAGACCTATATAAAACCCTTTGTCATCTCTTTTTACAAGTAGAACCTGCTTTGCATGCTTCTTTTTTTTGACCTCATGAAACCAGTGAAGCGTTACCAAGCTCCTCCTTCATGCTGTAGTTCTTGGTGCTGGTGTGTGTCACTAGGTGTGAAATCAGTTTGTGAATGTGACTCACCGCGCACCCACCTCAAGAGCTTAAACCTTTTGAAAGTGTCATCAGGGGACTATGATCAAATATGGTTTCTGCTGAAAATAAGCCAAAGAAAAGGTAGGTTGGTTTATTATTCCTTTCATGCTTTGAACCCTCTTTCTTCACAAAATGTATTAGTTTCCCCCACTAAAATGCAATGTTGCGGATCAGTTCCCATTGTAATGTAATTGTGTGTGTCTATTGCTGCCCATTTTACCGAATTGTAGAGAAAAAAAAAACTCAACACCTAATCAGCGGTGAGGAAAGCACTGCCGAGGGAGGGTGACATCCGAAAATACCATGTAATGAACAGGGCTCACCATGCAGGTGTCTTGTTGTTTTGTACTCGGCAGGCCCATTTTTTGGATGCTTCCAAAAGCTTTCTGTGTGTTCAGCGGCTGTTTCTGCCCCAATCTCTCCTAGTGCTGCTGCCTCCTAGCCATCAGAGAATGAAGGGCTGAAATACCATAGACACACCATGATGATGGCATTTCTCTAATATACAGAACTGAAAGTAAAGCAGAGAGGCTTTGAGCCAAGCTTGTTAGCAGGGCAGTCTTAAATAAAGCCATTTTTGTCTAGAGGGCAGATCTGATCAGAGGTAATGAGACACATTCCACAAGAATGATCATGGACATTTCAGGACTCATTGGACAGGGAATGTAACTACAGTTACTTTCAAATGAGGAGTTTGATGAGCTGTAGAAAGAAGTTGAGGACAGCCAATTTGCTTACAGCTCACAAAGACCATTTAGTACTTTATATTCAGGGCTTTGAATCTCTTTGCACTGTTAAGCACCTTTCTTATGTCGACTGTTACCAAAACAACAGCAGATACCAGACACCGGCAACTGAAGTTAAAAAATGATATCAACGATATGTAATACACATCAGCAAATAAAATACAAACCCATCGACATGTTCACTACTTCCAATGAATCTAAGATCTGTTCTGATATAACTATCATTATAAAAATATATAAATTAATCTGACTGCCAAATGTGGTATGAAGTACGCTGGATAATCGTCATGCGACTACACACAGGTCAAGGTCTTTTACAAAGATGCTCGCTATGTGACATATACTCTAATGCAAATGCCTGACTCAGAGGGGACGATCCTATTTTCTCTTGTTGCAGCAGAAGGCACTATATGGACAAAAGTATTGGGACACACCTGTTTTTTCAGGGTTTGGGCTAGGTGTCTTACTTCTAGTCAAGGGAAAACTAAAAGCTTCAGCATAACCAAGACATTTTGGACAAAGACATGCTTCTAATTGTGGACACAGATTGGGCAACAACCTTTTCATCAAGCATGACTGACCCAATGAACCCATATGGACATATTTGGATGAGTTCAGTGTAGAAAGCTCTGACCTCTACCCCATCCAGCACCTTTGGGATGATGTGTTTGAATGTATTTGCAATGTTATTAAGGTCCCTAACCATATATTTGTCCTCCACAGGCTGTGAGACATTTGCCTGTTCTGTACTCTTATTCAGATGTCTGAGGTGAATTCTTTTAAGCAGTCAAGTTGCTCCCTTGCTAGAATTACATTCTAGTGGAGCTGGTTTTAACAAAGCTAGACAATATTATCCAGGGCCTTGTCTAGTGCCAGTGTAGGGCCTTAATTGCAGCGAAACATCGCAATGAGCAGCTCAACATTGAACTTGCATTCCATGATTAACCCATCAATTAACCTAATAAGAAATACACCTATTAAGACATAGATCGGCTTGATTAAATCAAAGGGCTAATAAGTTGTAATTAGTTCATTTGTCAAATTAAATCCATGATTTTGGTCACATCCAACCTTTTTAATAAAAGTATGAATATGATTTCATTAATTTATACATTCATTCATTCATTCACTCACATTTTGTTACTGCTTATTTCACACTGGGGTCATGGGTAGATAGAGCCTATCCTGGGGCCAGTCCGTCTGAGGCGGGGATGCCAGGCAGAATGAATCTAGATTTAATCTCTTTTTCACTCAATACTAAATTTAGATGTTGGACAAAAATGACAGTTTGACACACTACAGCTAGGAGCTCTGTTGTCCCTCAGTATAGAACATTTGTGCATTTGTGGCAGGACATGATGTCCTGTTTTTTTTTATCTTGCTGACCTAAATCCTAGTTTAGCTATTCTGCCATAGAAGCATGGTCTATAAAACACACCCAATATTATTTGCATGGATGAATGCAATAATAATACGAATCTTGTGGCTGTGGTCCCAGAAACATTGCTCTTACTGTATATCTACACCCCCATTTGGATGATTTTCTTTGATCAATCTCCTCACTTCAAACTACCAAGTGGTGTGTTTTTGCATGGATGAGTCCCAGCATCCTAAGTGTCCCATTCTGTTGCACTGAAATTTATATGAACATGAAGCTAGTACAATGTGTTGATATCTCCTTTAGGCACTAGGCTATACTCTGGCTAGATCAGCACTCCCTGCCTTTGGCGGCTTGGCGATTGCCCAGTACATCTGAGAAGACTTCAGGCCAACATCATGGCATCTGTGTTCTATTTACACCACATGAGTTCAGGTGTCTTTTCTGATCAGTTCACAACCTCTGTTGAATTTTTTGCTCCCTGGTCACCATCATGTTTCCACTTGGAGGAGCAGTAATGGCCTAAGTGGCTGAGTTAAAAGGTGTAAGGCCTCATTTGCTAGTATTGCAGGCTTTGAAACGTGTTTTTCAGTTTGGTCTGGCTCTTAGACTAATACTACAAGAGAATGTCAGAGCATGCCGTAGTAGAAATCTGGAGCAGCCCTCCAAACATAATCCTGAGCAAACCCATACATGACAAGATGTACAGTTTACTTTTTTGATTAATTTAATAGCATAACACTCTTAGCAGAATCTCCACTACCAGAGAGTGATTTCCCGCTTTGGCAATCACCCACTGAAAAACAGTCCCGCATGCCAGGCAGTAAACGCTCGACGATCACGACCGAGGACCGCTGGTACATCCAATCTCTCCATCTAGCAGCCAACTGTGGGATTTAATATGTTGCATACTCACATAAAAGATGGTGATGAAAAGTGTTTCATTGATGGAGATGGATGTAATGGCTTTGAAGTGGGGGAAAAAGCCCTGAAATGTCAACATTTTAAGGATAATATTGTATCAATACCTATTCCTTTAATAATATATTATAAATTTTGTGTACTTTTATTTTGGCACAAGCATCTACAAAATTACTTCTGAAGTCTGTAAGATGGCACAAAAACTCTTTGTTAACTTGTGTCATGGCAGAAATTGGAAAAGAAATTCAATTAAATGATTCGAGTGAGATGAAAAGAGTTGCATGATAATTTCCCTATTTCTTATAATGAGGGAAAACCTATTATGCAGTAGATCACAAAATCAAATCACATGCTGGACTGTAAAATATATTTAAAAAATCGCAACATTGTATCATGGCCCAAATATTATGAGTACCGAATCATCAATTACAATCCTTAGTGTAAAGTGACCCTTATCCAGAGCAACTTACAATCATTAGTAATTACTTGTTCATTAACTTGTGAGTCTCCTGTTTACATATGATCCAAAGACTCTTAATACAGAATACATAAAACCATAGTTACATTTATAATTAACATTTTCATAATCTTAAAAGGATTAGTCCTACCCATAAATTCTTAAATATGATCCACAGAATTAAATCACTTTCAAGGGCTTAAAACATCTTTTGTCATGTACATTTAATGCAATCTAAGATAATGCCTCTTACTTGGCTGAAGTCTCGCATGGCATTTTCGAAAGGCACTTTAATGAATGTATTCTGAGTATGCTGGTTTCTTTATGAACTTGATGCTGATATGTCAACAGAAAAGATGAAAAGAAAACCCTATGGAGTGCCTGGGAGGGCTTCGATGCTGATAATGGATGGAATGGTAAGCAATCAAACACATTCAGCCCATCATCACTATACCTGATAAAGAGTATGCTGTACTTAAGCCTTATGCGGTAATGGGTCTGAGGGAAAGTAAGACAGCGTATTCAAAAAGTGAACCCAATGCCTCTAAGTTGTAAGCAGAGTGGCACTTTTGCTTTGTCTGAGCAGGAGTTGAGGAGATAATGGGGACATGGATGTTTTTTTTCATGCTGTACACAGTGGTGCAGGCATCATTTCTAATCACTCTGTTCCTTCAGCTGACTTCTGGGCAGCCTTTATGTGTGCGGCACAGACAGACACGCCACTGCGCTCGACTTTATTCCCAAACGGGTAAAACTCAGTGTGTGCTGCAGATGGAGGTGGAGAGGCATGGCTCCCTGCCTGGTGCGCTGTGTTCACAGGTTTCCAGTCATGCTGAGACACAATCCCAGAGGCCTCATTTGGAAATGTTTGTCTTTGCCGCTTTTTTTTAAGCTCCTTGCAGTTTCTCCTGTGATGGGAGAACTTTGACTTTGCTCTGCAGTGGTTCGTAGTGAAGATCAAAACATGCCATGTAGAGCATCATTTGAAATTTGAGCTTTTGTCATGGGTTTCCACAAACAAATACAAATACATGACAACACACCCAGCTTACTACAATTTTAAAGGTGTGCATCTTATCTTTGTAGTTTTGGGGCAAACTTTTATGTTATGCCTTTTATAACATATTACTGGGATGAGCCTGTATAACTTCAGATATAAGAGGCATGCCTTAGCCCTCTCTACATCTGGATCAGTGGCATTTGGGACTAATGAGTGGCGTCCTGTCCCACACATTCACTGTGGACCAGTGTGGTGGAAGAGAGCTGGAGAGTAAGTCATCGATCAGAGCCAGGCTTTAGGTTTGACATTTATGGCTGGAGCTGGTGATTAATCATCCGCTAACAAGGCCTGGGCCTCTCAGCATCCCTAATGTAGAACCACACTAAGGCTCACACTGATAACCAGAGAGGGAGGGAGAACGAACTACTGTAAGACATCTTTCGTTTATACCAGCCCTGATTTAAAAAATATTTTTAGACAGGAATATGTTGATGACTGGGGTAAACTGAGGTAAGCTGGGAGGCTTAATTGTTGCCTCAACACAACACTGCAAAGTCACACATTATTCTTTTAATCACTCAAGGTCCTGAATGTAAATGACAGAGTTTGGCTTCACTCTTCCCATTGACACCATTAGAGGTTCAATGAACTTATTTCAAGTGCTCTGACAGACGCCCACAGTCAAGCTCCACAAGCAGATTAAAGCAATCTCTTTCGCTGTCAGTTACCATGAATATTTTGTCATTTATTGCAGACGATAATGCATTTTATGGATGCCAGAGGGCCAAACAGCATGTTAAGCAGAAATGCAGATATCTGGATGAGAAGAACATTGTGGTGTCACATCATTTATTAAGTGAGGCCTTGTCTTCTAGCTCAGAGGGGAGTGATGTCTCAGAAACGCTTACTCTGGGATGCAAAGCATCTCAAGACAATGGTCTCCCCACTCCATCTCCTGTGGCCCTTCCAGCAGAACACGGCTCTCTGAGCCAAAGCACTTCTGACACTGACACTTTCCCAGCAAATAACAATATGATCACTAACTTGGTGATCCATAAACGTGATATCATTTGTGGTCTCAGGTCAGTGAAAACAAGCAGCTTAGAACTAAAGCGGACCCTGCCGCTGATCCGGTTGGCTCCAGCCACATCTAGTGTGCAGATGACCGAGGAGCCCGTGGCCTGGAGATATAAAGGATTTGTTACAGTGAACCATGGTGAACTGCCGCTACTCTGGAAAAGGGCATCTGGCAAGAAGCTGGAGAGATGCCAGGGGAGCACGGCCAACTTGACCCTTCCGCAAATGCAGTCAACCAACAAAGCCCCGTCTGTGGTCAGAACCAGGCCGGTGATCCGGAAAGCAGCCCGGCTAACTATGGGTCACAGAGGGGTGCAGGTACAGGACAGCCATGTGAAACAGAACTTCTGCTGGAAAACAGAGACTAAACATACAGAGCTACCAAACAGTGGGTCGGCCCTGCTACATGCCACACATAAGAAAGTCCTGTGTAAATATGTTTGGAGTGCAACAAAAGCAGAGTCATTAGTGGGCGTACAAGATGATGGTCATTATCAGAGGACAGAGGGAACCAATCCCATACGCTACACAAATGTGAGCAGGCTGCCGGTAAGAAGTTTTCGTTTGCTTTGCTTCTATTCTAAAAATAAACAGCATTTATGTATAAAATTGCCAAGGCCATTTTACTAGTAAGTCATTTTCTTTTTGTTCAATGCATGCTTCAATACGTAATTGTCATAAAATGTACTCTTTTTTTGGTAACACAATGGGGCTGCAAGTCCCTGTAAATGCTGATGGATTCGTCTGGAAAGGTATCGAGCTGTTTTAGGGTGGAGTGAAAAAGTGTGTTTTCCAAACCTATACAGCCCCCACATGATTTTATAAGGAGTTATTGCTCAGAGGAACATTTTCAGGCAGCTATTTTTAGATTGCATTAGGTGTGGCAAGAAAGAAATAAGTTCTACTTCTGTCTCACACTCGCACACAACTTAGTGAAAAGGTGTAGTCTTGAAAAGCCTGCAACATTAAATATGCCCAATAAAGTTAGAATATTTATCAGACCAGGAGTCACACTGTAATGAAGGCATGCTTTTAAAAGCAGCAGAATATCTTATTCTTTAGAAAGACAATATACAAGATTAAAGTGAGGTAATGCATGTTGCCGTGAAGTTTCATAGGGGAATAAAAGCTGGACGGGGGAATGAAATGAAAAGCCAAATTTCCATCACAAGGCGCCTAGATGCACAATTAAGGCATAATTATGAGAGACGTAAGCTGATTGTGTAAACAAATAGAAAGCTTGACAATGGCCTTTGAATGCAAATGAGAGAAGCGTGGCAAACCTCTTTCAATCCCAGGGACTTCACTGGCAGCAGGTGGCTTTGTATCTTCTGTAGAAGAGTGCTAGAGGCATGACTGGTAACTGTGATAGAGTAGGAGGATCCCTCTGCAGGAAAGGAGGAATGACTGGCTATGGAACAATGGTCTCATGCTGAAGGGGAAGAGGAAGACAGACTGCGCTCTAGTGCTGCTGAAGGACAAACACAGATCTGAGGGCGCTGATCCACTTCTTCCTCCCTGATTGCTTGTTTGTGTTTGTGTGTCTCAGGACATATTTTGTCAGTCCGAATGCCGAGGGGACAGCGAGACGTCCACCATTCCTCATGATGTCACCTTATTCCACGTGCTCCAGGTTCTGCAGAGCCAACCAGTCAATTTTCCACAGGTCAGGGACCAGAGACGCCTCGAAGCTCTTTAGAGTTTGAATCCTTGAACCCATTCACTAAGGAATACACTTCTCTTTCTATGCTCCAAACAGCTTCTGGAGATGCCACTGTGACAAACTCGAACCAGGCAAAGTCGGAATATTATTATTTTTTTATTCAAAGCCTTCAAATTTCATTTCCTCTACAGTGTAAAAGGTCATAATCTGATGAAAGACTTTAAAGGACGCATTGAGCTGGGGTCATGTGGAACTAACAAGACCAACCAACAACATCCATACAAAACCAGAAGCTACACAGTTGGTAATGTCACAGGCAAACAACATAGATCAAAATCAGCAATAAAAAAGTTAAGAGAATGTACTTTTTTTTTTACAACCCAAAATTCTGTACAAACTATAAAACAAATAGGAAACAGAAGTGAAGCTGAATAAATATGTAAAATATAAACATTATAAACAATTCACTACTTTAAAATGATAATAGGAATCCAGCCATCCACTTCGAACAGCAACCCAATAAGTTAAATCACAACTAATCTGCTTGTCTTTTCTTTTAAAGTAGCTTACGGATTAAGTACACATGGTAGAAAATGTACTTTTCATGATTTTACATACACACACACACTCATAGGAAAATAAACAGACAAACTATATGTGCATGTTCACTCTTTGTACACATCTTCTTACTTTTGATATAATACTGTATAAGCACTGTTATAACTTTAGTCCACATTTACCAGATCACTAATGAATCCTGATCACCACTAAAGTTATCTGTTGAAGCAGCAGTTTAATGGATGCTCTCCTGTTTCTGTCTGCAGTTTACGTTTATTTGTCTTTTTAAAGTGCTAAAATTCTAGTGTCGATTATATTGATTTTTTTTGTGAAGTGCATCAGCAAGGATTATAAAAATATACCATAACATGGGACACAGCCAAATGAGTCCATGTCAATGGATTCTTTGTCATTGATACTCGTGAAAGAGAGAACTTAAAATGTTATTGCTTTTCTATGAATTGGTCACATTTGCAGGTACTTGCGAATATGCATGGCAAATTGTATTTGTGAAGAGGAGGCGTATGTAGCACCCAACACCCGACTGCTAATCTTCTAAAAGGGCATTACGCCTGGGCTGGCATAAACCTTCGGCTGTGTTTCTCAGTCCTGAGCCTGGAGGCCCACTACGCTGCAGACTGTAATGTTTACCCTGCTTCCAAAACACCTGATCCAACTTACCTCATTTACGATTAATTTCTGAGCTAAACTGGGTATGTTTACGCGGCGAAATCTTTAAACTTTGCAGGACTCAAGGATCAGGGTCGAAAAGAAATAAGCTAGAGTACAGTACTGCAAAATGAATGTGCTACTTTATCGTTACGATTAGGTTCCTATGGTTATTTTTCTTCACTGTCTCCTGTGCATCTGAGGTATCTCGGTTAGAATTTTTGATTGGGGTAAGGGGGGACTTTTTATGGACAATATAATGCCAATTAACATGTTGGCCATTAAATAAACATGCATCTGAAATAAATGCAGGATGAGAACAAATAGTAAGACACACTGTAAAAATAACCTGGCAATCTCTGGGCCTGAGAGAAACAGAATTGGTTTTCAGTACACTGGTGTTCGCTCGACTCACTGCTTCAAGTGACGTATCGCTGCAATGAATGAGTAATTATGATTGCTCCAAATTGAACATTACTTAGGCTTCTGTTTAGGAGAATTACCCAGAATGCCTCTGAGAGAGTGCTTGTGATTGTCTGCACGACTGATCCATTCTTCACGGACTGAGAGGGAGGAGGATGCACAGCAGGGAAGGCAATGCTGATCTCGAGAGCCTTAAATCTTCACTACGGTCATTTACTGCATCGCCACCATCTCGGCTTAAGCAGTGGTTCATATGGAATATAAGGAATATCATATTACACTTATATAAAAGCTATACCATTTATATTTTACTGATTATGCTCTAACTGTATGTTTCAAAGACTGTTGACATGGGATTGCTCATAATTATCCTTTGAAGTGCACTTCTATAAACAATAAAAAATATCTTGATGGTTTACATTAAGGTGTGGGCAATTCCGGTTAGATTTTCTTTTTTCTCCAAATGAACACATAAAAAATGGTTCCACTAAAGTTTTATCATAAATATGATACAGTGGGAAAGTAAAACAAAAGAATAAACGTATCTACAGCAACACGTTCAGTTCGTTTTGAATCTGAAAGGTGGTCAGTTCCATCCGGTTTCTTACACAGACACAGTCTCTTCAGTTACACACAGTGAATCTCCAGGTGACTTGAGCTCCAGTTGTGAGGGATCAAGAACAAAAAGGAAACCAGATGAGGAGGATAATGTGAGTTGTGCAAGCAGCAGCACATGGTGGACTTTTCTTTTTACACAAATACACGAGGGAGGGAGTGGTCCAAAACAACATCATAGTGGACATGACTGATGTGGTTAGCATTGCACCTTGACTATGATGACTGCACGGTAAAGAGAGTCGATGTCCAATGTGTCTGCCACACCGCTGACTCAAGGTCATGTGACTTCATCGAAGGCGATGTGATTCTGTGAGAGATAAAGGGAGAGATATGAGCATACTTCACTATATAATGAAGACTTGCCACATGTTTACATTTAAAATGAGGGAACACTAGTCACACAACAAGCCTTTCCACATAGGGTCTTTCACTTTGACCATAAACGACCATGTTTACCCTTCATGCAGATTCAGGCTACAACATGTCACTTTAGTAAACTTTTAGGAAACAGTTATGCGTTAGGATAGAAACCCTTTGCGTTTCTTGGCTGGGATCTTAAAGCTACATTGGTAAAGTTCGGGAAGCTTTCTTGAGCAGGTTTGTGGATGAAAGGAGGGAAAGGGGAGTCCATTCCAGCTTTGCGCCTTCAAAGCAGCCAAACCTGCCCACAGGAGACTGATGCATGTGTCAGGGAGGAGCACAACTTTAAAGCAAGGGATGCAACCATGCAACGCAGCCACTTTCGGCTTTGTGCTACCTTAATAATTGTGTTCAACTGCCATATAACCCCTGTCTGTGGGCCAAATCTGAAAACAAAGGAGTCCCCATAAGTTGCAGTCATTTGTAAAGTCATGAGAGATAACATGAGAGCTCTGAAGTAATGTTTGGTAATTACTCATTTATACAGAACCGCCGGTTGTTTCGATCATATCTTCACACAAGATGTCATTCAAGACACAACAGTCCAAAATGAAAAAAAAAAGTTTTGTTAAAAGTACCTGTCCCCTATTCTTAACTGGATTTATTATTTTAGAAGCAACAACTGCAACCAAATAACTGAAGATCAGTGTTTCACTGCTGTGGAGAAATTGTGCCCCACATTCTTTTGGTGGCTTTTAAGCCAAATGTTCTCAAAGCAACTGATTTATTGTCAATTATGACAAGTCACCCGTGAGCTGAATCAGCAAAGCACCCCATGAGAACACACTACCAACACCATGCTGGGTTAGGTTTGTACCAGATTTAACACATCTTCTGAAAAAAATAAATTATAATGATCAATCTACACAACATTAGTTTAAAAGTTCTGGGTGACATTAAAGTGTTTCTCAGTTTTTCTCAGTTGGTTTCTGAAACAGAAGAATGCTGAAATTTTCTGAGGTGATTAAGTCCTGCAGTTCCTTAGATGTTTGTCAAGGTTTTTTGTGATAACTAGATGAGTCATTGCTCTGCTCTTGAAGAAAGGTTGGTAGTCCCACCACTTCTGTGAAGTTTGATGATATACTGGGATATACTAATGGCTCTCTTGTGGTCCCAGGGCCTTTCTTTGTACTGCTTTCCATTCTTTTTTTCTCATTTTTCTCTTCATTTAATTTGATCATGGATTAGACTGCTACTTGTTGAGACCATATGCACATTTATTTATACAATTATCTGTCGCAGGCATGTGCAAAAAAATCAGCAATCTTTTTTGCTGTAAAAGTAAAGGCAATAGGTTCTTTTGAGTGATGGAAACCAAAAGACACTTCGTTAGATGAAATGACTCTTCAAAGAAAATAAATTACTGTATGCCAGACGTGCGGCAGATCAAAGATCTCGACATACTTCTAGTAGAAAATAGTGATGGATATTCTTGAATGATTCGTTCATTTTGAACAAATCTTTAATATGACTCGGGAACAAAGAGTCGTCTTGTACGAGTGATTCGTTCAGTCATGCATGCGCATTTGCTGTACATCCTATAGTTTCTGTATTAGAATTATTGAGTCTCAAACCCGAAGACACGAGGGATGAACTAATCAATTCTCTTTCCGGCTCAGGCTGCATATGTTAACATTACGGGGCTGTCACGTGATGAACGTACGACTCAAACCTGAAGACTCGAGAGATGAACTAATCAATTCTTTTTCCAGCTCAGCCTGCATTGGTTCGCTAAATGGGCTCTCAGGTGATGAACGAACGACTGAAACCCGAAAACTTGTCAGATAAGAGGCGAGGTGAGTGTGTCATGGATTAAAGACATAGCTAAACAATGAATTAAACTTTTCTGTTCCTTATAGCATTATAGTTTTGTCTTGTTTGTAGTATGATCAATGTTTGTGTAAGCAGTAGATATGTTAGGGAAGTAACACTTAACATTTTAATTATATTTTGCTAAAATACAAAATGACTCGAATGACTCGAAAAAAGATTCGTTCATTTTCCTGAACGAGACTCAAAGATCCGAGTCTGTAAAATGATCCAAACATCCCATCACTAGTAGAAGACATTCTCAGGTGCTTTTCTCATCAGGTTACCTACACTTATATTTACAGGATTGAACAAAAGCTCCATTATCAGATGTCCATAAAGCACTGCCATAATAAGACATACTGCCTTCTTGTTGCCAAGAGTAGAATCGAAACTGGGTTTTATATTTAATTACAGAGAGCAGGATTTGAAATATATTAAGATTACAGATCACACATCGGATCATGGGAACAAAACATGCCCCCAGAACAAAACAGCTGTAGGGTCCCCTTCCTTTAACCAGACAAATGAAGTCCTGTTTTCAGTGATATTTGCTCTGAGCCAAAACATTTTGCCATCAAAGAGAGAAAACATGGCAGTGAATTCCTTCTCCGAACCCTTTTCCAAGGGGAGCGTTTTCGAATGAATTATGTGTTGTGACAGTGGCCTGATGTAGGGGATGCTTGTGTGGGCAGCGGAGCGGAATTTGGCATGTCAGTGTCCTTCAACTTCCTCCTGCATATGCTATTCATCTACGTGGGCTTTGTCACCAAAGACAAATATCACTGATAAAGATCTCTTGCTTCCTCATATCAGCTGCCTTGGGAGGACAAAGAAATAGGCCATTAGCATTTTTATTACCAGAAATAACACTTTCATCCTATACAGATCACCCCATGCATTTCAACAAAACCAGCTGCAAGCCCAACACCAGGCAGATCCCAGCTTGTTTAAGCCAAACAAGCAGAGAAGTAAACCATTTAATCCCACATATTAAATCAACACAACACACACAGCAAACAGGGATTAAAACCTTCATTTGTCTGCCTGTGTGTTTCTTCGTCCTGATGTAAATCTGGTAAAAGGGTCATACTTATGATGGAACTGCCCTCTAAGTAGGACCTCAAGAGTACAGCGTGTCGTTTAATTAATAGCGGGATGTCTAAATCAGTACCCTGCTCATCTTTGGAGGGCAGCTGTAACTGAGGAGCTAAATAAAGACAATGTAGCCTAAGGATGCTGGAATATTTTGAAATTAATTTCATCAAGGTCTTTTTGGGCTCGCAGGGGTGATTCACCAGGTTCCATCACAGGTATGGTGGAAGACAATGTTTATTTTTAGAGCTGCCTGTTTTACCACACTAATAGAAATGTTGGTGACAAACTATTTCAAAACAGCATGCAGAAAAATCAGCTCTCATTAGCTCACTGGACCTTCAGCTTGTGTGAACCTCTCGAACAAATTGGGCCATTGTGCTGACATACAATTATAGTAACGTGACGCTAGTTCAAGGCATTAATGCCAGTTTGATTTCTTCAAATGACGCGAGTATAGTAGAAAACAAGCTTCAAAGGACAGGATCACTCAGCTGGCAGAGCCAAACACTCTGGATACAAGCTGATTATGAGCAGGTAATTGGTTTGTTTGGAGTAAATGAATACGATTGGGTTTTAACAGCGATTTAATGGGGTGGCTGTGTACTCCAGAGGCTTGGCAGACGCCGCTCTTCACACAGGTGCTCATACGTTTATTGCCTTGTGCTCTGCAGGTGGCGGAAGCGGCTGCTTTTGCCCGCAATGCAGTCAAAGAACCTCAGGAGGCGCGCTTTCAGAGAACGGGGCGCAGCGTTTTCCTCTTCCTCTCTCAGCTCAGCCATCTGAAGGATGGCCGCATGTGCACACACAGATACACACACACACACACATATATATAAACAAGTACACTGAAAAAGTTCTTAACACATCTTGGCCTATTCATGATGTGCCAATAATCATGAGTATTATGGTTATTAGTGCTATATCAACACGGCTAAGCTTTACCTGGGATGCAATGTATTTCTCCAGAGGGCTCTCCACCCTCGGCATACTCATCATGGGGCCACTGCTCATGCTTTCCTGCTGGGGGTCTTCACTCAACAGCAGTTTGCCTTTGAAGTTGTGGACCACACACACGACCTGAAACACAGCAGAAAACAGGACTTTGTCGCTTGCTAAGCAACATGATTTCTTAAAGGCTTACACCAGGGAAGGCAATGGCAGCAAGTAATGCATCATACACATTTAGAGCAGGGTCTGGGAAACCAAATCCACATCCTTAAATACAGGTAGGACTGAAGGCTGAAACTAGCTCAGTGGGGAACACTGCAAGTAAAGGCTGTATCACTGATGTGCTCCAGACACTACAATAGAACAGATATAAAAAGAGGCTGATGCAACATACTGTGTAACCCCATATACGGCACAGGGGGAGAGAAAATCTTAGGCTACATCACTCTAAAAATAAGACTGCAATGAGGGTCATTTTTCAAGCAGCCTTGTCAAATCCTCTCATTCTAGTGGTCTCATACACAGAGGAGCCAAGCTCATTGCATTGTCTCACTGCACACAATGCTTTACATAAGCGTAACTTATCCATCCCGGCTTATACAGCTTGCCAGCCCTGGCAGAGTGGGAATGCGTTGCATTTTTGTTTATATATTTGTTTGGTGTTAATCAATGTATTTTTGCTTGTTTACCCCAATTTACTTGCATTTTTCCCAGAGTAGAGGGATGAAGCCCGTTCACATAGACCAGACACATCTTTCTGACTTACTAAATTCTAGGAACACTGTGACGAAAGTAAGTTGCCCTTAAATCCCAATTAAAATGTGACCTGCTGTGTCCTCTCTGACATCTGACCATGCAAGGCAAATAAGGGTCCAGGGGCAGGAGACTTGCTATGTTTTACATATTTATATCTATACTCTGTCAAAAACCCTGGTGAAATGTCCTGTTATGTTGATTCTATAACTGAAAATAAGTAACCATGATTAATAGACAATGCACTGACTGCCAAAGCATATATATTGAGGCAAAAAAAAGAGTTGGCATATATGATCATTAGAGATAATAATATTAATATGTATATGATCATTTAAAATTGTGCACAAAAATATGCAGTAAAAATACCAGAGAAATGTGCAGTATTTACTAAGAAACGTTTAAATCCGACAGTACAAGTCCTCGCATAAAATCCATTCAGCTATATCTCTTCAAACATTTGCGCACTTCTAAAAGTTTCTTTATGATTTTTTGCTATTTGAATATTTTTAGCAGAGTTTTAACATAAAACCCAAAACTAAATGCATCTGGGCAGCTGTACTGTTTGTATTCAGGACATCTTTGAGAAAACCTATGTCTTAACAGCTTAAGGTTGAGGAACCTGATTGCACTGTGAGACAAACCTGCAGAAGTGAGTTTGGGTGGCTCATATAACATGATTTAAAATTCTACAATTCCTTAACTAATAGGCTGCTACCCTGCAGTGCTAACTAGAATTCATGAATATCTGAAGCCCTGTTTCCTCTGCATTAGTTCACCGTGGCACCATTCCCTATCTCTCCCCGCATGACACTCCCCCTTCATCCAACTCTCCCTACCACCCTGAGCCATTAAAGCTGCCTAATGCCATGCTTATTGCAAGCAATACATTATCTGACTTGTGTGCATGAGGTGTTGATAATTAATGCCACAAAATGCATTCTTACAAGGCAACAGAAGCAAACTGGGTCACATTTGTGGCTGTATTCTATTTTCATACATTATCCATGCAGCTTCCTTTACTCACACAACAAAAAATATGGCATAAATTACTGCGCTGAAACAGTACAATGATTACTATAATAGCTACACGTCAGTTGAAAACACAGTTCTTGACGATGGCTTAGTTGATGAAGCATTTAAGCAATTTTAGACAGTTGTAATCTATACTAGCTGAAGGTGATGGCTATACATTGTTGGTGAATCGACTCTAGCCGTCTAGTAATAGCAGTCAGAATAAATAACAGTGAATAAAACAGCAGATTTTGCAGAGTTAGCAGAGAACCTGAAAGCATTATAGCTACGTGTACCATCTTTATTTTTACGCTATTATTGCATCCACTATTAGCTAATCATTCCTAACATCCTGGCCTCAAACTAATTAACTGCTGAAGTCAATCAAATATTAACCAGAGGTTTCTCTACTTGGCAGATCATTAAAACAGATAGCAGCTTCTTATTAGGCAATTGAATATTCTTTTTTTGCCCAACAAGGGATGAGATTTGGTCAAATGAGAATTATGTAATTTAATATGTTCTAGTTCTTAATAAATGCACACAGTGAATGGGACATGGGAAAGATTTATATAATCTACCATCCAAATGATACCAATTTGAAACTTCAGTTCCCCGAAGGCTGCGCAGTAAATTGATGGGTGCCAGGGTGACTAAGCAGCGCAACCACACAGTCACAGTGTACCTCTAGGTCTCTTGGCTCTCAGACTTCTTCAAAACCTGTTCTCTTCATCTTTGTATCTCACTGGACGAAGTCTTTTTTAGCCTCCAGCGTGCTTTATCAAGTGGAGCTGATCACACGTAAAGGAGCACAATGTGCTCTTTAGTATCTCTCTCTCTCTCTCTCACACACACACTTCTACATTTTAAAAGCTTGTTCACAGCTATGGAGCAATACATGAGCAAGCATTTAGCTCTAATAACAGCTGTTGGACAAGAGATTGTAAAAAGTTTTTCCATACTACATATGAAAGCACTCAGAGTCTTCCCATCATGCTAAACTGACCAAATCAAATCAAGTGCGCCCTCACCTTTCCCAGCTTCTGGTATTCAGTTACAGAACACACCAGTCATTTCTCATCTCTCTCGGAGTGAGATGTTTCACAAAGAGGGTAGACAAAAGAGTAGAATTCTGTTGAATATGTGGATTCTAAATGCTTAATCTCCATTAGTGGAAGAGGTGATTTTATGATTGAAATATGAAGTTATTGTGGAGCATACAGTGTAGTTTTGCAGAGAAGACAAACATAGTTAGGTTTATTCTGCTAATATGTCATTGCTGACACTGAAACAAAAATGTCAGAAGTGTAGACTTAGTTTTAAATGTAAATGTGATGCTGTCACTAATTTCATAGGTAAGAATTTAACTGCAACAATTACATTCAAATCGTTTAGCAAAAAAACAATAATGCGACTAAGGGTTAGTCCAATGGGGGTTACAGACTAACGTTTCTTCAGACAAGACCTGAGCCTCTGCTCACAGTGTGCCTTGGTTGTTTTTGGAGTTCAGTTTCAAACGGTGAAAACGGGACACAGTGCCCACAGTGAGTGTTCCCACAGTGCCCCGAAGCTCAAAGGCTCCGTGCAAGGAGTGACACACAGGGCTGTTATGGCTGCTATGTATGCTACTGTGCTACTCCTCCACCACAATGCCATTTGCACTAAAGCTCCGTGAGCTCTGAGAGAGCTTTTACTGGCTGGTTTCTGCACAATAACATCCCGAGCCGGCTGCTGGAATGAGGAAGTAAATCCATCTCCCTGTGCATGCTAGCTCCAAACAGCACAAGCAGATTTAGGGGGGTTCGTGGGGAGAGAAAACGAGTCTGAGGCACGGAAGGCGAGTGCTTGGCTATGTGAGCAGTGGGGAATTGCCTCCCTGTCTCTAATTCTCCACCTCACAGAGGTAGGTAGATTATTCTAAATCCTGGCTCAGGTAAAAAATTGTTACTTCTATGAAATAATGACACTGATAGAAGCAAAAATAGCAAAAATAACAGAAAAAAAGAAAGTTGAGCAAAATTAGTAAGCAAAAAAAAAACAAGTAATGAGTCACTGATGAAGTGGAGTGGTAATTCCAGGCCAACATGTAAAAAATAATTTTAAATATTTATTCACCATTTCAGTTTAGTCAAAGACTAGGTCTAATTCATCTCCCAGAGACCAGTGCATACAATATATTAGCATAAGATTGGGTGTTTCTTCTGTTGGGTTGTATAAAATGAAAGAAATAAATCTTTAGAAGCTGTCCCCAATAGAACAGAATAAAATCAAACACAAAAAGAATTAGTATGTTAGACTGCTCCGTATCTGGGTATATTATAAACACAGTTTTTTATAAATATACCCGTATCAAGACTATCAAGTACTCCAACTTCAGAAGGTTAAACATTTGTGGGTTAACAGACTGAAGCTTCTATGGACAAGACTGGAGCCTCTGCTTACGGAGTGCCTCAGCTCTTTTTCTGCAGTTCAATTTCACAGACTTTAGGTAATTATATGTGACTGAATAAATACATGTATTAGATGAGTATATGTAACTAATATTCTATTGTTTAAGAACGATTGCTCCATCCGGTACAATCTCGAAAACTACCTAGATGTGCTGGTCTCTAGAGCTTTTAGTTGAGACAAGAAGAAAAGTGTATTAGAACCTTACTCTACTTACAATATAGTCAGCACACTAAGTGTACAGCCACTGGCAATCTGACTCAGTGTAGTAACTTATTATTGTTTGATTCTCAGAGAAGAGTACACAGCTTGGTAACTGGGATTAAAGGTGTGTAGAGTGTCAGCTCACAGTGAGGTGGCTTTCCATGTTTTCTGTGCTGGATGTGTAATTTGCTCATCACTCCCTGCAGTCAGCTGTGTGACTGACACTATGATAATGAATGTCAACTTACACTTATCAGGGAAGCAGTCACAGAATACAGCAGACTGGAAGCACCCATCAAACAAAGAGCATTGAATGACCATAGCCAAGCTAAAAGTTCCTTACCAGAAAGGTGGCGATGGCCACTCCGATGATAAAGCCGGCGATTACGTCCGACCAGTGGTTGCGGTACTCCGCCACTCTGTTGATGCCCGTGAGGAAGGCCAAGCAAATCAGGCCAAGCGACATGACCGGTTTGGCCAGCCTGGTTCCTTTGGCTTTAACAGTGCATGTGATGTACATCTGAAATGAAAGGAAAAGGAATCTGTGTTCATGTTATCTCCATCAGACAAAAACATTCCTCTACTCTCGTGGATAATCAATTACTGTGTAGAGTGTTAACCTGGATTACTGCAGCTTTACTGCTCCTGCGGGAGGAACAAGATGCCATATCAGCGAGAGGGAGCAGAGCAACAAGACGGCCGTGAGCAAAGCTACGAGCACAGTGGGACTGTTCATGCTCTGCTGTCACTGCTAGCAATATGCATTAGCAAGGCTCTAATCTAGCTGCACTTGTAAATGCCAGGCAGTATATGAGGAATTATATGAGGGTGTAGGGCAGTATGCGTACAATATCAGAACCAGCATAGTGGCTATGACAAGGTAAAGCTATGTTTTTTTGGTTGTTTTTATTTCAACTGAAATGGCAAAATATTCATTTTTTGGTTAGATTCATTTTTTGTCTGATGGAGGTTTATGGTTAAGGTCAAAGTTCGGTTGAGGTTTAATGTTAAACATGTCTTTTTACTATAAGTACTGACCAATGGAACATACTATAAGAACGACAAGTATGTGCATTGTATACACCTGTAGGGAACAAATGTTTTCATAATGACATGAAACATGACAAATGTATGGAAATCTGGTATTCACAAAGCGTTGTTTACATCACAAAGGGGATGGGGGATTGCTTCCTGATTACAGAGGTTATACGTTTAGAGTAAAGTTGAAAGAAGACAACAAATAAAGCATTAGTGAACTGTGTGTTTGTGTTTGTGTGTGTGTGTGTGTGTGTGTGTGTGGCATGGGTATGGCCTGAAGGATGTGAGGGCAGTGTGCAGCTGCCTAACAGTCTCAGCTAAATCAGGCTGGCTGAGGAAGAGGCAGACCCAGTGCCCGGGGCAGGTCTGTTTATGGGCCAGCTGACCGCACTAAAAGAGAGATGATGCTCCAGTCCTGTGATGAAACTTAACTTGTGATGTTTTCAGATTCGAGGAGCAAGGCTGTGCTGAAGGTCGCAGGTAATCAATTATCGCTCCAGAGAACTCAACCAACAAAGGCAGTAATTGTAGTCCTTGGTGTGTGTGTGAGCCTTCACCCAACACCATCTCCCTTGTTTGTTTAACTACTTGCTTGGGACTCAAAGGTCAGCAGGCTGTGCTGCAGTATCATCAGCTCTCCAGGGGCTAGAAAGGGGAATGGCTTTATTGTGTCTTCCAGGCCTGACATGTAAGTGTCTGTGTGCAGGTGTGTGTGTGTGTATGCTGAGTATTGAGACTCAGCAGAGTGTGTTTGAAGAATAAGTTAGAATTTCCCTTCTGTGACTTTGTCTTTCATTGAAATATAAATTATAAACTGTGTGCTATAAAAATGACTTGAATGTTGATTAACTGTGTGAAAGGGGCTGAATACTGAACTGTTACACATTTTATAGCACATCATTTGTTGTTTTTAATATAAGCCTAAAGTTTAATAGAATATTTTTCAGTTTTCTTTTACAATATATAGCCAGATATACGCATCTTTTTAAAACACCTATTTTCTTTCCTATCAAAAATAGGTGCTTCCACTCAAGTAAAGGAACTGTCTGACATAGCATTTTTACTTTCCTTTGCATTTTAAGAGTGATTTGTACTACAAATCACATGTAGTAGATTAGGCTTGGTCTTGAAGAAGACTTTTATTGGGTTTGGGTCTATATCTGGTCTCACTCTCAATTGCACTCAATATTGAGTGTCTCTGCCCTTTAAAACTCACTTTTTGTTTAATCTTAGTCATAGTCTGGGATTCAACGAAGGTGGTCTTGACTGCAGCCCTGTCTGCTACATTGATATCTCCCACATTATTAGGGTCAATTCTCTTATGTTTCATTAAGGACTGTAAAACCTATTCACTTAATTAGCACTTCTAATAAAAGACAGTAAATGTTGGAAAATACATGAATATACCAAAAATTCTAAACTACAGTAATTACGCCAAAGCAATATAGGTCTTCTCTTATGATGAGACCTGTATTAACCATTTGTTTGGATACTTTTATCCCGCTTCCCAATGCAGACACAATCCATTAAAAAGCAGCAACTCCAATTACACCACTGTTCCAATTATAACAAATATTCTTTAATTTGCAAAATAAGTCAATTCTCTCAAAGAACAAGCTATACATTTTTACACCTCAATTACAAATAGCCTACATACACTAGCAGAAAACTCCTCTGTCCTGGTAAATTTAGCCTCCTCAAGATATAAATATTAATGTACCCATTAAGGTACAACACTGACCTAAGGGCTTAAATGAGTTTAAATGTACAGTACATGAACTTTTTCAGGGTACATTTGTACCTTTCTGTTGATTACCAATTCAAGAGTTATGCAACTTGAAACACATGGACTCAATGCATTTCCAAAAAATGACAGTGGAACATCAGTTTAACTTGTTTCTGTTCCCCCTTGGAGAATCCTGTCCCTGTACTGCTACCTCCAACATGCTAGTGCAGTAAGAGCTGCCTGGCCTCGGTCTTCCAGCACATCAACCTCAGCATCTGAAACACTGTTCACGTTTAGCTCAGGCCTCTGAGTCACCCGTCCCCTGGAGTTCCATCAAATATTATGTCGTCTCTATGTGCAGCAAAACTTTGCCTTTCAGGTCAAGGGCAGTGCTAGTGGCTATACTGAAGGCTGGAGCGTGTAAGCTGTCAGAAATATCAATTTTACACACTACTGCACACCAGAGCGCTCTCACCCATAGAGGACCCTGCTTTCTGTCAGGTCAGTCTGGCAAAGGCTGGAATTTCAACTTGATTTACATCATGTAATGGCCTAAAAGCTTCTTTTTCAATTCACATCTTGAGCAATACGTACCGGACATGTGGCATTAACAGAACCTTTATTCTATCACTTCAATCAAAAATCTTTTATTGAATAGTTTTACAGGTCTGTATATCTTCCGCTGAAGACATCTCATTTTACTCAGACACCATTAGCTAAATGTAAAACCTTCTGAATCCAAAGACAAACCTTTTCAGTGAAATTCATGCATTAATGCAAGCCATTTCCTATGATATGCTATTTCTGGCTTAACTCATGATAGAAACCGTGAAGCAGCAGCCTTGCCGAGTAGATTTGAATGCACATACATGTGAGTCACACAAGTCTGTGGATAATTTACTCCTGTGGCGGCATTATCAGTAAAGAACATGTATGGTTATCCTCCTACACAATACACCTCTGCATGCATTTTTAGATTTGCACTTGGTCCAAATATCAGCCTCTAAACAACCATTTTCTAACATTGCAAAAAGCCAATTTTTGCACATGCAAGCAGAAAACACTGCCTCTCCACAAACTGACCTACATATCACCCAGTGTAATCGTCTGATAGCATCAAATGGTCCGTAAAAAAGGCCTCTTTAGGACTAAGTCAGAACTAAGTCAGAACAGTCCTCTAGATGAAGAGCAAAAAAAAAAAATCCTAAAGACTCAATCTCAAATTGCCTCTCTCCCTCATTATGCACCAATCTTCTGCTACATCAGCCCCCATCCTTCTAGTGTAAAAAGCCCCGAGTGAAATGTCCTTTTTCCACACCTGGATCTGCATCAGAAACAAGACGGGGCTCAAATGAAACAGATGCTCATTAACTACTGCTGGATCCCTTATCTGTCTCGTTTTTCATTCATACACACAGGGTATCTCTAATCAAGCCTTTTCATTACACACAACTGGAGTGTGAATAGAGAAATGAATCAGAGTCTTAAGTGCAGTCAGTTTGCAAAACCACGGGAAGAGAAGGAGTGCGTCTGTCATGGAAAGGTCAGAAAGGGCTGCAAAACAATTAAAACCATTATTTTAAGCCTTATTAGGTTGTGCTATTGGAACATCATATAAAGCCTAGCCTTCAGAAATAGGCAGAATGGGCTTAGGCTGTATTTTCCTTCCACATCAACAACAAGTGAAATCAACAGATTGCACAAGCAGCGATGGCAGTGGTGGTGGGAATAAGAGGTTCCCACTTTCCATTGGCAGTTATTGAGGGGAAAAAAACACACACAGCAACACCACCATCATCGTGGCATATTGCACTCAGTCTTCCATCTTCCAGGCTCTCTCGCGCTGATGAACAGAATGCAAATTCACCTTCTGTGACTGCACATCTGCATTTCAAAAGCAGCCAAGGGTGATGTCATCTTGTCTGCTTGCAAGGCGGAATGTAGTGCTTTATGTAGACTGCTGCAAAACACTGAGATATACGTTCATCTGGGTCCTTATTCGATGCCAAAGCACAGCAGAAATGCAGCCAAAGTGAACCTACTGCTAAACTGTTGAAAAGTCTAATCCAACCAACACTTGCATTCACATCCACACCTAATTGTGTGTGTGTGTGTGTGTGTCTGTGTGGGTTTGAGAGAGAGTGTGTGGTTAGGGCTATGAAGAGCAGTTAAGGATATGAACATCCTTGTTTTTGAGACATAATCAAAGTAATGACTTTGTTCCAGATGCGTGACTAATTGTAGACTGATACAGGAAGGGATAGGGATGGAGGAGGAGCCACTTGGAGGAGTTAATGAGGTACTCACAGCCAGATACAGCGCGGCGTAGACGCTGAGCGCTGCCTCTTTGGAGGGGAAGGTTTTGCGGGCACGCAGGATGTCCTCTTCATTGCCAGTGCAAGCCTCCTGATGGCTGATGTAGCGCAGGGCCTGCTGGCAGCCAAGGGCTGTGTAGTTGGGCTTGCACACAGTCAGGAAGTGAGGGGCAAGGTTCCCCGTTACCACCTGACCAGCGTTCACGAAGATGTCTGTGGTAAAGAGGCCGAACATGTACACACCTGTAAGGTAAAGAAAAAATAACTCAATTCATCAGGGAGACAATATCAGGAGCCAACTGCTGTCTGCAGCACTAAACACTAATCAGACATTGTAGCTTTTTCATGCAGGCCTGCTAGTGGCCATTCCAGAGCGGAAACTTTTTTAATAAATATAATTACATAAAATCATATACTCTAGCATGTAGCTCGGTCAAGTTCAGGTTTTATACTTGTAATTACACTTTTGTATCTCTTATGTAATTACACAAGACGAAACACATATCTGATCATAACAGATATTATAACAGAAAGGTATGATGCATTTCTTAATGCAATGCAAGTTCTTGTATAATATAGGTTGTCACATGGCCCCTGCTACAATCAAGGAAAGCTTGGTTGGTAAGACAACAGCTTATCCTATCACACAAGTGGAAACATGTCAGTACTGTTGTGAACGGCAGCTCTTGCCAGCCTAGAACCACAAACAAATTCAGGTCATTTTATTTCATAAGGCCCTGAGATCAATTTCTTTGTCTGGAATTTCTCACTTCCTTGTAGCATTCATCACTTGCTAGCTGGACTACGGTTACTCTCTGTATATGTGGTTGACCCATTCAACCCTTTCTTGATTCCACGTGATGAAAAATGATGCTGCTAGAATTTAAAGTGTAAAATAGAGCAGACAGCAAATCACTTTTGGCTAACTTGCATTGGTAAGCAGTGTAATACAGAGCTGATCTGAAATTCGTACTATTTGTTTTTAAAGCCCTCAGTGGATTAGCTCCATTGCATTATTGATCTGCTGATTCCATGTTCTGCCTTCAGATCATCTGGGTCATCCTCATGCCTTAAAACCAAGAAGATCAAAGATTTTCTGTTGCTGCCCCCAGGCTTTGGAATAGTCCCCTGTCACACATTAAGCCGTGTTCTTTCATTGACAATTTTAAATCCAATTTAAATCTTTTTGCTTTACTTGCTTTTAAGTTCAGTCTGAGGTCACCCTATGTTTTTATTTCTCAAGTTTCGTTTTTAGTTCTACTGTTATTTGCACATCTTATTCCTTTTATTCATGTACACTTGTATTGGGAATCCATTTGTCTTGAATAGAAAGGAACAGCTCAACAAGAGGCGATATCCTTATTTTTAAATGTGCTTTATAATAATCAAGAAATTACATACTGTTATGACACGCAAGCTACTCCTAAGCTGCACTACTGTAATTCACTTGTAAAAGTGAATAAATAATCAGTAGTTACATCACTGTTATACACATAATTAATTTGCAATAAAAGATATTAGAGAATATAGATTGAGGCTGATTAAGTGGGACACTGTTGGCACACAGTGCGCTAGCCTGCAAAGCAAGAATTGCTTTTAAATCAATTCACAAAAAGAAAGATGTGCCAAGAGAAAAAATGGTTAGTACAAATGTAGCTTCCTTGATACTAAAAATCATCTATAACCCCACCACAAATACAGTTTGCTTCCTGTTAGGTAAATTATACAAATATGAATCTATACTCCATTATTTTTATATGAATAAACATTATAAACTTTAACAGAGGGACTGCTATTCATTGTACATATACTGTGAAAAAGAGTTAAACCATTAAGTCCAGAAACCACAATCTGTACTGGACGTCCTCCCAAACCCAAACAGCACAAAGGAATCTCAAAGGAGTAATAAAAGGAAGTATATAATGATGTACATTGATGCCCTGCATAGAACATTAAGATTTAGAATTTCCAAAACATAAAAGAATGTGCACTCAAGTGTAATCTTAAAGTGAATAACTTCTCTTACATTGTGGAGCTGACATCTCCTTCTACAATTCTGACAGGCTGCATATTCAAAGCTCCCAAAGACATGAGACATGAAAAAGAGACGAAAGTCTTTGCCACTGTGGTTTCAATTTACCATTATAGAAATATTCGCCATGGCTGGTTTTAGGGATTAGTGCAGAGAAAGAAAGAAGTTTGAGGGAACAGCAAACAGCTGATAATGAACAAAGTGATGAAAGCTGTTTGAAGCGGTGGGATTGCAGCCTTTAGCAGCAACAAATGGCCACAAACAAAACATAATTGGCCGAAGTGTCTACGCAGGCTTCCAGTCTGTCATCACTATGTGTCCATGCATCCAAACAAAGCATTTTCTTTTTAGAGGAACATTTTGCTGTCAGACATAAACAATGTCACGTCTCTCCTCTAATCGGTGGAGAACGCATTGTTTCTTTCCTCTGTTTTGAAATGTCACATGCTGGTTGCCAGGTTTTCAATATTTCTACCTTAAATGAGCTCAGAAGTCATTATTACAGGCATCAGACTTGGGTCATTTAAGAAGCATTTACAAATTGCATTTTGCTTATTTTTAGATGAGTCTAATTATCAAAAACAATCAATCAAATCTTAATTGACACTTTTTTAGACCTCAAGACACAGCAAAACCACTCTGGCACCAAAACATAGCGCGAGAGTATAACTCCTGGCTTATTAGGGCTAATTGCACTCGACTGCTTTGTGCAGATGTAAAGTACCAATCAAGAACAACATCGCGGCTGCCTGAAATAATCTCTGGGCTCTATCAAGAGATAGTGCTGAAAACATCCAAATTACATATTTTAGTGTGTGGCCTTGCAGCATTATTGTTTGTTGAAAGCGAGTGTTGTTGTTGCCTGGCAGCCACAGCAGCTCCTGACTGAGGCTTTAAAAGGTCTTCAGTTGGCAGCACATTGATCCCATTCCCTGTCATGTAGGCAGTGTTGTTAAAAGTGCCTGGGTGGCCTTGATAACTTTGATGCTGACTGGGGTTCACTGCAACAGACTGCAGTGTTGGGTCCTGGCTCCAGATCAAAGCTGCAGGTGCAATGCTCAGCACGGTCCACAAATGGAAACACCGTAGACAGTGTGGGAGTCTGACTGGACTCCATCACATATGTCAAGGCTTTTAATTCAGCCAAAAAAGAAATGCTACCCTCTGGCATCCATCAAAGACTTTGTTCAGGTATTTCTTTTGTGTCTACATAGATGTACCACAGCAGTACAAATGGCTTCAGCAGATTATACCGTAATTAGTCTCCTCTGTATTTAGGGATCAGTCTTGGCCAGATATCAAAGAGAATAAATCATTCCATCCAGGCATGAGCCCAAAAAGTAATTATGTAATTTAAAAAATCAGTCAAAATGTGTTTTATATAACGTCCAAAGCAAAGAAGTACTTTTTTTTCCCTTTCTTTGAAAATGCAGTTGATGCTTGAGTGTTACTCTGTAACTTTGTTTCGGTAGAAGTTTCATGACACATTGCAGCACAAACAGTCTTTGAAGTCATCTTCAAATGCTCATTTCCCCAAGCCCCCTGTGCTCGTATTAGGAGTATCACCCAACAAGGAGCCTCTCCCAGTCAGAGGTGGCAGGAGAACGGAGGAGGATAAACAATGGAAACCTAGCAAGGAAAGCGTTTCTGTGTTAGGAATGAGCATGTCATGACCCAAAGCCATTTTCTAAATTTAATCTCTCACAAAGAATGTGACTCATTGTGCAAATAATGCGAGGCAGTGTCTTCAGGTCATGAATCAAATGGCTTCAGTTAAACTCACTCTGTTGACAAAAGCATTGTGCCACACACGCCAACAAAAACTGATGGAAGTGACACAATGCTATTCTTTAGCAATATAACAAAAGTCAATGGTGTAAAGAAAACAAGGTTAAAGAAACAGGCCTTCTGGTGGAAACATGCAAGTGACCCAACTCTGGATGAAGAGGGAGACTGAGCCTATGGCTGAACTGAATTGAAACTTGATTTAATAAAATAAAAAAAGATTAAAATGCACCTTTTCCATAAATCTGCAGAGATTAGTTGGCAATCCGCATGACACTAATGCATACTTTAAATTCTGCGACTGGTCTTTGGAGCGCCACAGCCCCAGTTGCTGATCTAGTTGGATGCTTTTAGTGGGGTTAAGATGATTCTTCTGGCACTGTGAGTGAGGCTTAAGAGAAACTCTTCATTTGATCTGTGTCAGCTAATGCCTTCAGATAACTACCTCAGTGTAGTCCTCAGCACTGCACATTCCTCTGATACTTAAAAGCAACCATTGCAGCCTGCACTTGAAGTCTGCCCACATTAAACAGCCCCATTATTATAGCTCTCACAATTTACAGATTCAATGCTTTAAAAAGTGCATATAATTATTAATATTTAACATGCATTGCAGAGGTGCAGCGGTGCCAGTGAAGTCATTTGGAGGGAAAATAGTGGTGAGTGTAGACTGGAGCCCATTTGACTGCATAAATGCAAGCTTTAACAAAAGATGGGAGTGGATTTCCTCTGAGGATCAGGCTAATAATCCCCTTCACTACCGTGTCCTTATCTTGTACAGACATGAGAAAGCATGAGAGCGAGCTATACGCGGCCTCCTCTCCATCCTTTCTCTTTTTTATCAGCTGGAGTAACGTGGCTGAAGCAGGGACCACAATATCATTAGAAACAAAGGGATATGTCCGCTGCAACGCAAGGACAAATGACTTGTGTCATAAAATATGATGTTAGATTTAAAACGTACCCAAAAAGCGGAAGGTCCTGCGCACCAGAGGATTGAGGTAACAGCAGTCTCCTGTCACAATGGTCTTTTTTCTAGTGTCCAGATCTTTCGATGTGTACTGCATCAGGAACAACACTGCTTCCGTCACTGTTATCTGAAATAGCATGCAATCACAGAGAGAAAAGGGGACAGAGAATTAAAACCAGACACTGTCCTGATGGCTGTGGAAGGAAGCTGATGTTTCACAGTCCCTAGCATGCAGGCACACGCCTGATATAACATAGTCATAATATACAAGGAAGAGTATGACCAGCCTCCAAACAAGCTCCATCTGTAAACCACCTGTTGAAATCACCGCACCATATTGAGGGAGATTAGCTGGGCTTAAGCAGTCGGTTTACATTACTGATGCAATAAGGGAAGACACAGGTATCCACTGTTCAAAGGTAAACCTGCAGAGAGTGAGAGCCTGATGCCTGTGTCTTCACCACACTGTTTAAATGCAACTCTCCCTCTTTTATCTGGAGGGAATTTAAGGCTATAAACAGGTGGGATGTTAGACAATAGTACACCGGTCCAGAAATCCAGAGATTGGAGCAGTCACTAGTGTGTGAAATGCTATAATTGAAAAAAAGTATCTGTCGTTGCCAATGGAGACCAGAAAAAGAAAGGGAGCATAAAATAGGAGAGGTGTTTCAATTACATTCTACCTGCATTGAAGGATTACATGGACAGCTGCTTCGTGGCTAAACCTTTTAGAGGTTGGTCTACAGGCTCATCCAATTTGGAATTTGTAAATTGCAAAAAAAATACTTGTTCGCAGTGATGCATATGAAGCGTAGACAAACTGAATTCCAATAAGGGGAAGCAAGTGTTCAGACTAATGTTTTCAAATGACCCGGTACTTCGGTACCAAGTCGGTACTAAAAGCAGTTAAATGACAGGTAAAAAAAGCAGTTAAAAAAAGCAGGTTTTCTGAAGTACCGGTGGTACCGAGCACTCGGTCAACCCGGTTCTTGCTGCTTCGTAAAAGCACAGACATGTCGACATGTCACTGCTGAAGAGGAGGCAACTCTAAATCCGCTCGGTGAAAAGAAAGGAGGAGAGAGCCACCTTTGGAATTATTTTGTTTTTGTAGCCGATGACAAGGGCAAAATCACTGATCACCAGAAACACATATATAAAAAGTAAGAACCTGATACAACTCAAAGCCTGTCATCCAGATTTAATGAAAAAATTCAAGCAGGTTTTATTTTTATTTTACATATAGAGATTTTGTTAGAAAAAAGGTACCCTATATTAATTTGAATTGCGGATTCAAATAAACATTGCCAATTGCTTAGTTACTCATTAGCATATGCGCGGCTAATGCTAACGCGAGTAGCAGGATAACATTTCTTTATTAACTATTTAATGCTCCTACAGCGTTTAAAACAGGACATAATAGTGTACTATTTTTACACACCAGAGGCTTTTAAATGACCTATGTAGCCAAAATATGTGTTAGAAAACAAATGTATGATTAATATTTGTATCTTTAAAATCGATCTATCACAAAAGCAGTTTTAGGTTATGAAATATGGTTTGCGCCGTTTGATTAAATAAAAGTCCAGTCAAATACAGTCCTGTATCGCTTGGTAAGGCTTTACAATATTATACCATTCATTTGCATGATTTCATTTGTTATCTAACATCAAGTTACAATTAGTGAACTTTAATTAATATATGTGAATGTTATTTTATACAAGCAGCTAATACAATTGTAAATTAAGAAGAATAACTGCAGTATAATATTTGTTTATTGTTAAGTCATGTTAAAGGGAATCTTTTCGGAAGTGGGTTTCTGTCTGTGTAAAATTAATAAAATATAGGCCTACAAAAACTGGTCGTTTCGTGTCTTAAGGCATCAATGTATCGTCACGAGCCACAGGGTGTAATTTGGATTTTTCTGTGCATGTTTTTTTTTTACTTTGAAAGGTGTGGAGTCCATCCACTTCCATTAAATGACTTCCAGACTGCCACGGTTAAAGTAAAAAATCTCTGTGTTCTGCTGAGGAAACAAAGTCACCTACATTTTGGATGCCCTGTGGGTAAGCAAATAAACATCAGGTTTTCATTTTGGGGTGAACTATCCCTTTAAGCATCCCTGTCAATAAATGACAAAAGAACATGCTATTAGAAAGTGCATGGAACCACAACTAATTGGCCAGCGACAGGTGTGGTACACAAGCTTTCAACACTATAAGATCAATGATAGGAAGGATAAAATATAAGACAGTCAAACAGTTCCAGGACAGGCTGAAAGCAGTAGAAACAGCAGTTACAAAGAGAAAAATAAACAACAGTACCACAGTCATCTCCGTTCATACATCCATGCAAACAGAGATGCATATGTTAAATTTGTACATGAGGATTTTGACTGAAGTATTTTGGAATAATGTATGTGGTCAGAAAAAAATCTCCTTCAGCAATAATTCAGCTAGTCGTATTCATGTTGGGAGAAAAAAGGTTGTCAGTATGATCCCAAGAACACCATTCCCATAGTGAAAGCACAGAGGCTGGAGCAGCATGATACAGGGCCGCTGCTCTGCAAAGGCTACTGAGGCACAATATGTCATTGAAGGAAACATGAATGGAGCAAGGTACCAGGATATATTGGAGGAGAAGCTAATCTCATGAGCCAAGAAACTAATTCTGGGTAGAAAATAGACATTTCAACATTGCAATGACACCAAACACACAGCCAATATAACTTAGGCTAGTTTCTAAAAAAGGTGAAGGTACTTGCGTGGTCTTGCCACTACTTTGACTTAAATCCCATCCCAAATTTCTGGCTTTGAAATAGCAATTCAATCAGAGGGACATTTGTAGCCCAGGGGAATTGAAGACATTTTATCAAGAGCAATGAGACTAAATTAAATCACACTGCTGCAAAAAACTAATTTCTCCTTGCCCTGGCTCTAAAATAAATAGTCAATAGAATTAGATGTTAGAATTAGATTAGAATGTAGATCTGTAATTGAACTATGTTAAATAAAAATGTCTAACAATTCGCTGTACAGCAGTGGCTTGCTTGGTGCAAGACTGCCAAAAGCAATATTTATGTAATATTTATGTAAATGCTGTAATGTATAGTTTTTTCAAACCATTTTCTTATAATTAGAAACTCAATTAAGGATGACATGATATAAAACAAATGACACCATATCCTACAGTTCTGCAGTGTTTTGTAAAAGTACAAACAAATTACTTGTTTACTGACAATTCTGCTTTTCGCACTTGTAAGATTCCTAATAAGATCGCAATCACTTATTATTAAAGTGACTGGCACATTCTCTAGTTAAGAAACTATACAAAAAATGTATGTTTAAGATTTGTTGATTATGCTGTAAATGTCAAAAAAGAAGAAAAAGTATCCAAATAAACAATATGTCATATACAAAAGTTTAAAATAACAACACAATTGACAAAATGGCTGGGAAATTTATTGATAAATATGTAATCATTAATTGGGAAAAGGGAAGAGAAAAAAGACTCAAACCACCCAGGTGCTAGAAAACCAGCGCTAAAAAATAAGAATTTGAGTGGCCAACAATTACATTAAAGGAGCAACAGAATTGTGACGATCTGCGGCCTGAGCCGTAGACCGAAAGCTACCTCGGGTGACGGGAAGGGAAGCAGGTCGGGACAGGCACTCCATTTTAACGGGTTTTATTTAAACTGAAAACAAGGCAGGAAACGAAAAGGGGTACGA
>JBBKCR010000006.1:9742627-9764816 GCA_037577295.1 Ladigesia roloffi | reverse complement strand
AAAATGTACAGGAATAAAAAAAATCCACATTTGTCGATTTTATATTATGTTAATGAATTTTTATGAGACAACATTTATTTCCATTAGTAATAACATCCCATTATATGATGATTTTTTACAAAATGTAAAGGGCTTCCACAATTTATGCAACAATGAAAATGACAAAAAAATGCATAGACATCAGTGGTGATAGACAGCAGTGACGCTGAAAGGCTTTCCTGTTGTAGTTAAAGTGCTTTTCCCAACATCTTAGCCGAGTGGAAAGCATGTCTTATACAGCATGTTGTTGTTTTGTTTTTCGATGCATACAAACTGGGTCTGTAGTATGCATACACTGGCTGAACTGTAATAATATACATGTTGAGTCAAGCTTTTGCAAACTTGGCTTGATCGTGTTTGGTTGGATATACAGATGGTCAGTCTTCACTCCAGCTAAAAGGCTAGCTTCCACCGATCTAGACGTCAGATGTGGAAAACATGTGGTGACAAAGGTGCTTAATAAACTTTTTTTTACATAATTATCTATGTACAAATGTTCCATGTACAAAACACATCAGAGGAAATCAGGTGGTAATACTGATGGCCTGGAGGTTTAAAACAACTAGGTGATCCAGTATAACCAATATCCTGGGTGTGGAATCAGCCCTCATTCTGGAGAGTACTCATATGATTCCACTCCCATAGAGGATGTGAAAATGAGGTGGACATTGAAAGTGTTTTGCATATGGCTCTCCAGTGCACTCTATTTGTATGACAACACATGTGACAAATAAAGAACATTTGTATTTGTATTTTTGTAATAGGTTCTTTACTGGGTTAATCAAATGAACTTGATACATCTCTGAAAATCCAACTCAAATTCAATAGTGTAATGGTAACCAGTTTGCAAAGATGACATTATTAAAGGGCTGGATTACCAGGATGCATGGATGTAAGGTACATTCAGTTCCATTTGAGTTTTCTTATAACCAGATGTCCTAAAACAACCCTAGGTATCCAGCCTCAAGATATATTTCCAACATGCTTCAGAGCCAACTGTGCAATTAAGGAGTACATTTTCAAACAATTAGCAGATGTGTATGAGCAAATGCACTTTCTACTGTGCTAACAGTCTTAAGAGGACGATCTTCTGAGTCTAAAGACATTAGCCACTGATTTATGTCACCCAGCAAAGCACCTAAACTCTACTCTAATTTGGGCACTTGTAAGTTTATGTAAATTAAATCACTGCATGTTTCACATTTTTGCTGGTAGCCAATTATTAATGCCTCTGGTAAAATAACAGCCATGTAAAGGCTATGTCACGCAAATGGCAAATTTTTCACTTGTGTTTCACTGGGTTTCAAACCTGTCATTTCCTGACTTTTTTAGGGGCCATATTATGTGAAATTCAGTTTTTGCATCCTTTTGTATTTACATTTTGGCCTCTACTCCTCCTATAAACACTCCAAGCACAAAACAACCCCCATCCATCCATTTTCTATGAGTCAGTTGAAAGATTTTGGTGTCAGGAATCATATGCTTCTAGGAGCCATTTGGATGGCATCCTGATGTCAGGAAAAGGTAATTTGCATAACACCATCCCTCAAGCCTCACATGAAGCCCCACATGGAGCGCCACATAAGTCTCTTTATGTGAGTGATTTTGTGCAAAGAACTTCATGAACATGTTTTTTATAGCCCACAGACCTATTATAACAGTTTCAAAAACAGGTACAATATATCCCCTTTAGGGCAATTGTTTTTAAGTCACTATCACCTTTGTTCTATCACACAAATATGTAAAAGCAAAATGTAACAATACTACAAACACTTTCATTTAGTCTGCAATGGAAAGAGTGATGTTGCTCAATGTGTAAAATACAAATCAAAGCAGTATAGAAATGCAAAGGGTTTTTCTCACAAGTCATATAAATCATGTCAAAAATAACCTATGGGAGAGAACAGAATAATTCTCCATAGAACTGTTGAAATTTCTTCAAAAGCTAACATTTACATGCAATATTTTTAGATTTTATTTTTAATTCTCTCTGTCTAAAATTCTTAAAATTAATGCCAATTGGGGCCAAATTCTTTGGTCACCACATTGTACTCTACATGACTTATCAGCATGCTTGGGTGATATCATGCAGAATCAGTAAGCTGCTCTTTGGTAACAAGGCTGGATAAACCAGGGCTCTTCACATTCTCTTCACACTAATGCTTTCTCATAAATTACACTTCAAAATCAAAGGATTCCTTTATTTCTCAAGTAAAGTCATTTAGTGATGTTTTAAAATGATGGGGAAAAATTGAGACAGCGACCTACTTCCGCTGCCTTAGCAATCATCAGGGTGAATTTTCATTTTGAAGTATAATTTCATTATGAAATATAATGGTGCCTAGGTTAGACGAAAACCTTTACCACTGATGAGTATAAATGATTGAATGCTATATTTCTGGTACTTTTAAACCTGAATGGATATGATGAAATTTAAATCAATCTGTTTTCCTACCTTGGAAAAAAAACAGTAATCCTGTGTTCACTCGTGGTAAAAAATGGAGGAAGCCAGGACTGTTGTTTCAGTTTAACCCTCTGAGCTGTGATGGATATACGGCACTCTACTCCAACAGGAGAGTTGAGCAACAAAACATGATTAGGTTTATCAAAGTTGCCACACGTTTTATATTCAGTCTGACCTGTGATCTGCCTCCATATGTACCAGTGTGACTGTGAATTCTGTTTATCACCTTCAGTGAAACTATCAGTTCAGTGTTAGAGTTTCACTTGAGTTTTCATCTCAGCCATGTTATCTGTACTGACTACAAATCAGTCCAGAGAAGAACGCGTGTTCCAAGGGTAGCAAACTCACACACTGCTATACTGCTGTAACACAGAAGCAAGAAGATATATTTTCAGTTTTCTATCAAACTGAACGTGAACTGATTCTGTTATCGCTCATCTCTAGACCGGCCTTAATCTACCAGCCTGATGGTTTATTGGAGAATCTTGCGAGCCGTGTATGGCCGGGCATCTCTTTTAGTGAAAAATTTTACCAATACATGTAAAAGTCTAGGTCAAGACAGCCAATTTCCTCAAAAGAAATGACATCGTATAGAAACACTCTCGCGTACCAGTGGACAGATGAAGAGGAAATGTACACTATAGAATGAAACATGCTTCATTGCTGGATTACATATTGAGGAAAAGAAATTGAGTCAAGGCATCTTACAGAGGGGCTCCCCGGTGGCTAATGACATGGCTGTAGACTTGACGAATCTCATGTGAAAGATTTCCAACGCAATTATTGTATAAATGCCTGAGAACAATTATTTAATCTATGATTATTAAAGCTGACTGTGTGTCAGAGCATGAATGCAGCACCCCAATTCACCTAGTGCTACTTTAAAGCTCAGTGAAGAACATTTCTCTGTCTACCCACCTATTGGTCTACTTGTCTGTCTACTTATCCATCTATCTATAAATCTATGTATCTATCTATCTGTCTATCTACTGAGTGAGCATACGCAGGTAACAAGATATGTTATCAGTAAGATACATACCTTTTCAATTTTAGATGGATGGATGGATGGATTGGTGGGTGGATGGATGGGTCCATGGGTAGAAAGGTAGAGAGAGATATAGATAGATAGACAGACAGACAGACAGATAGTTAGATAGATAGATCCTTTATTCATCCCAGAGGGAAATTAAAAAAACAGTAAGTATCTTAACAGTCAGTAATACACACTGTGCTGGATCTTCATAACAGAATAAGGACGTTAAATTCAAATAAAGCCCACAGAATCTAAAGTAGCCCATGTAAGCAGACAATTCAAATTTTGTGCATAAAAGCTCTACAATGTCATATAAAAGTTACAGGATATATACACCTGCAGCCAGTCATAATCAGTGAAAAGAAGTGCCCACTCAAATATAGGATAGAGAGAGTTTGTGGCATTCTCTGTGATCAATTTGGCTGCAGTGATGATGAGATGTAATAGGAAAGATTCCTGGTGATCACAGACAGGCCTATCAGAATGTGTCAGGCATACAGTCCCATCATAACTGAGACCTTCTGCTGTGTCCTGTCGTAGATTCGTGGTGTCAATTAGCATTTGAAACAAGGGCAAGTTCATTACAATATCAAACAGAGAACATATTGCATCACTATGAAGGCTGTTATAGAGAGCATGAAAATGAATGGGTCACATTTTTATCATGTATCCACTCCACTAAGACATGCACAAACTGTTGCATCTCATTTAGTCTCCTCATTTGAGGAAAAATAGGGATGATAAAGACAGGCCAAAGCTAATATACAAGCCTAAAAACCATATACACCATGCAACAGTATGCTACCTATATGTAATATTTAAACCATATTACATTCCATGTACTGTATACATCTACACAATTTCACATATCACAGAAATGGTCATTTATATTCATGGCTATGATGAAAGGCAAGGTTTGGTGTTTATTTGTCATTCTAGTTTGTTATTTGCTAGCCTGCTTAGTACAATGAAGGGGGGGGGGTGAACAAACTGAAGACGTTTTCTGCAATGATTTATTACAGAGCTATTTAACAAGTTGCAAGAGTTAGTCCTTATTTCGGTATTCTAGTCATTTTCTTATATAGATAGATCATAGCAAACATTAAACCCAGTGTAAAACAGGGATGATTGAGATATGCTGAATTACACCACTGATTGTTCCATCATTTATGATTGTAATAATAGTCATTTTGGATATTCTAGTCATTTTTTATACTCATGGAGTCATCTTAAGTAATATTCAACACAGTGGAAAACAAGTGTGGTGGAGAGAAGGTTAAAGGTAGCACTGATTATACCATAATTTATAACTGTAATAAGGCCAGTTATTCTGGTATTCTAGACATTTTTTCTACTATATTACCCAACAATGATTCATAATGTCATTTTCTAATCCAGATAACAATAAATATTCAACACAGTGGAAAATAGGTGTGATGGAGATAAGGTTAAAAGTACCACCGATTTATACCACCACCATTTATGACTACAATAAGACCAGTCATTTTGGTATTTTAGTCATTTTCTAATCATAAACATTCAACACAGTGTAAAACAGAGGTGATAAGTGTAAGATTAAAGGTACGTCTGATTATCCCATCAGTTATGACTGTATTAAGACTAGTCATTTTGAATATTCTACTCATTTTTACGAAAAACACGTCTCAGGGTCTTCCCTGGACTACAGTTGACATAAAAGTTTCGACCCACGACGTGACCCACCCCCCTTCGTCCGCACTCTCCCCCCGTCCACACTCCCCCATTCACCACTCTCATCCTTCCAGCGGCAGAAACTCACCACCAGTGTCGGGACCCCGGCGACCACGGCGTAGAGCACGGCGGGTGGGATGGCACTGGTCTCCTCGGGTCCGAGGTAGGGCTTGGTGTAGGCGCTGTCGTAGCAGAAAAATCCCTGCACGTGCACGTTGAACGTGTCCGTGTACTCGAAGTAGTAGGCCAGCATGACCGTCCCAGCCATGATCACCAGCTGAAAATAGAGCATGGTCGTTAAAGGATGGAGAGCACGCATTTAACGATCTGCTTCTTCCTGCTGACCAAAAAGCAGCCTGGACGTCTTCATCTCCCCCCAGGCTCACACCCTCCTCCTCCACATCGTGCTGCTCCGGCTCCTGCTCGCTTCTCCGCGAGCTCGAATGAAAGTGAGTTGGAGCCTTTTTCCACACCCGTATTCCGGCACTACACGCCCCCCCTAGAAATTACGATTGGTCTACATCTGACTGACTGTGAGTATAAATTAATAACCAATCCTATCACAGGGGCGTGATACTATGAGCCAGTCAGAGCTTACGAGTCACCGATGCTAGCCAATCACATGGTAGAATGCCAGACTAATCGTAGTGCAGAAGGCTGGACGTGCCGGAATGCGGGTGAAGAAAAAAATGCCACCAGCTCTCCTACCTGAGCAGCTGATGATGGGGACTGACGCAAATGAGCAATATGTTAAGAGTCAACGACAGACTGTGTACCTATAGAGGCCACGTGGATCCTAATGATGAGCCCCTAAAGCACTTATGCCTGCACTGCAAACATACACTTAAAGGGTCTCTGTTCCATTTTAAATAGACAAAGATGTGTGCCATAAGATGAGCACGAGAAAAAGCAATTCTGTTCTCATATCTATGAAGCAGCAAATGTGTGATATGGCTTTATCAATCTACACTGTATGTTCAAAAAACATCCCATCTAATTTCATCCAATTTTAGGTTCCCCCACAGCTGACCGAGGCGTCCAGTTGCGCACATAGAGCATGTTTTTATGAGAACATTGCAAAAGAATACACTGGACAATCTGGGGAAGTCGCACATGAGCTTATGGTCATCATTCACATGTTAAGTTTCAGCTAGAGGAAGATAAACCCCTGTTGAGCAGTGGTGTGACAGGTTGTTTAAATACTTGTTGAGGGAGTTGGATTGTACTTTGGGGCCCAGACTAATTATCCAACAGTAGCTGACCTCATTAATGTTATTGTAACTCAATATGTTCAAATGTTCACAGCAATGCTCCAACACCTTTGCCAGAAAAAAGTAGAAGCGTTTAGAAGAAAAGTAGAGGGGCAGCAAAAGGCAAATGAATGTCCTTGATTTCAGAAGAAACACTGGAAAACAGGTGTCCATAAATCTTTGGCCATATAATGTCTCTAAACAAAAAACACAGCGTGTGGTGCTTTTGCCTTTTTGTACCTTGGAGTTTATAATAAAGGATTCATCAAGAGATTTGGAATCTGGAAATGACAACACACATTCTTTTATCTCTGGAGCAAACGTGAGAGTCTCTGTTGGTTATGCAGTTTCTGAGTGAGTATTTCAACAAAATAGGTTAAAGCCTGAAATTGTTGTTGCTCCACTGCAGATGTCAGTATACTTCAAAGGATTAGAGGCAGCCTTATAGAGGCAGCATAATGGCTCTGTTAAGGATCAAACCTGGCAGACAGCTTCAGCACATCCAATTACTGTGTGAACAGTCCTTTGCAGCACTGTTCTCGCTTACAGTCCACTGATGGCTGGTTAACTCCTCATTTTACTCCATTAATACTATAGTTTATATAAGTCAGTATGTATGAAAATGAGATCAAATGAAGCAGAGAGTGGCTGACTAAAATAAGTTGCATGCTTTAACTGCGAACTGATTCACTTTAACCAACATATATGCATTTGTAGCAACAGATTGACATACAGTTTCATCACGTTCCATATGGTGTAACATGGTACACTCGCTCAGACAAGAAACAGAAGCTCAGTCTGCTGAAAGGAGGACAGCCTTGCCCTGAAGCACCACTGCCCTGCATGTTGCAGTGTTCTCCCTGCTCCAACACACCAAGTTTGCCTAAGGAAGGGCTTGTTCATTAGTCCATTACTGACATCAGGTGGGAGCAGGGGAAACCGTATGTTCAGGGCAACGGCCTTCCAGGACTCCAAAATAAAGACAGAGAGGATTTCACTGCATTAGGATACCTGTGGCATTCTTTTACAGCATGAGTGAAACTACTGCAGTCTATGCAGAAATTGCATGGATATAGAACATCATTAGATCATGTCCCAGAATTATTCACAAAAATAAAAGGAGCTCAAGGGAGGGGATTCATCTCCTGCTTGCATACCCCCAGATGTTCACATTAACCTAGTAGAGACGCACTTACGGAGCTGGCATACGCATGATGGGCTGATGATTTGGTGTACATTACGAGTACCACATCTGCTGTGCTCGGAGAACTAATCATGATAATTGGGCAGCTGTTATTTACATCAGCGTGACTGCCAGCATTTGTCTCGGTGCAAGTACAGCCGAGAAGAAATCAGCCATTGTGAAAATTATTTGTGAGTTATGTGTGAGTTCTAAAAAAACAACGTGAAGTCGAAACAGCTTTAGGCAAATTTAAATTTCTGACTTCAGTATATATATATAATCACTTAATTAAGGTCTTGTATTTGGGATTTTCAAGATTTGGATAAACCATCTGAGATTGTTTTATATTTTTACTATAATTTACATTACCAAAGTTGGTACAAGAAGCCAAGCTCTTGTACCAAGTATCATGCATAATGTTCCCAAACATAAAAAGTTTACTTTATACTTTTACTTTGCAGTAACACACCAACAAACAGACTGACCTACACTAAGCAACCACAGACCCACAAGTTAACCCATTTACAGATAAAACAGAATCACAACAAAACTGCAGAGTACAGTAACTGCATCCTTGACAAGTCCCTGCCATGGAAACCCAATAAATTGCAGGCGAATCTCAAGAAGAGGAAAAAAACCATCAGAGCTCAAAGCAATCATCTACTGAGAGATCATGGCTGGAGATTCTTGAAAGGCAGTCCTCTTTATGTACACATTTCATCTCTCTTTCCATGTCTAAATAAACGGGACGTCTTAGAAAGGCAGAGACAACAGAGGGAAACTTAAAAGCTTCAAGCTGCTGTGGCTTATGTTGTGTGTCACACTTCATAAGAAATTCATGCCTCATCTTCAGGAAGATTTGAATGGCTCCTGTATTTGATTTCCCTTTCATTTTTTTTCTGAATGAAAGTATTTAAATTGTTCTCATTTTGAAGAAATGCAGGTTGTGAAGTATTAAGTCTGAAAGAAGAATGCTTGTTCCAGCAGAACTCAGTGTTCCCTTCAGCTTTCTCTGGTATGGGTCAAGAGATTGGGAGTTCTAAACCAGTGTTGAGTAACACTGATCCATGTTTTAGTATTATAGTTTAGGAACCATGATAAAATGGCAGTACCATGGTGCAGACCCAAAAGTGATATACATTGGTAATGCTTCAAAATACCTTGTGCAAGTGCCAGATGTGCAAGGTTTTCTATAGTCATATGTATGCAAGAATAGCAGATGCACACAATGAAATAAGGAAACTGCCAGCTCAGCAGGTTAGATTAAAACCATTTTAGATAGAGTCTCCTAATGTCTAAATGGAAAAAATACCAAAACAATGGGCCATTTTGCCATTAAGTTTATGTGATACACAAGCAGGAAAACAGGTTTAATTGGCTGTGCTCAGATCTTTGTATCTCATTCAAGCAAGCATGTTTCCTGGTGAATGATGGGAAGATAATTAAAAAGTAGATCAAGCTCATCATGAACCTCCCTTAGGTCATTATCGTTTTAATTAATAATACATGCAAATATGTCAAACGCTTCAAGCAGAGCCCTGCTCGTTTACCTAAGCTTTGTGTCTCGTTATTCGCTTTCGATGGGCATCGTCAAGATTGTTGTGCATGGGCACACATATTTTAGTCCTACTAATAAAAATGCCATAACATATCTGCCCAGTCGACAGGCTTTAGCTGATAAAAACTAAACTTTTAGGATTGGTGTGTGCTGCTGGTGTCTCTATAACTGATGATTATTTACCACTGGACTGGACTCCCACACAGGCGAGATCACACAGCGTATGATGAATGTAAAACTCTTAACAATAGTTCATAGAGAGGTGATACACAAGCTTAGTTTGGGAATCCAGTTCAGGGAGATGATGGAGGGGAGCAATGCCCAACTGTAATACTCATTTGAAGCTCACTGTGTGCTCAGGCAATGTCTATCCGCCTCTGGGCCTGAGATTTTCTCGGCCTCTCTGAGGGACACATCTTCGCTTAATAAGTCTTCCAGGCTCCATGAAGCTCTGCACTCAAAAACAGCAGCAAAGTACTAGTGATGTTCGAGAGTGAGATTCTCGTCAAAGGCCAGCAAACAGTGTACTGTATTAGACACTCTTATGCACAGTAAAGGGGACAGGCCTGTGCTCCACCTCCGGAAGCTTGGCTGTGCTCAATGAGCCGCTAGTTCCATCATTTATTAATCCAGCTCATGATTCTTTTAAAAGACTGCGAGGCTTTGTTTAAAAAAGATGCGCCATTGATGGCTTTAAATATGCACTTTATTTTTCTAAAAGACATGAGCTTAATTAAGACATTCATGGTGTATGAAACACAGCTAAGGGTAAATCAGGATTAATGAAGTAAGAAGGCCCTTAAGCAGCGCTATTATAGTGTGAGTAATGTCGTGTTGCTTTCTTTCTTTCCCCAAGGGATCTACTTTATTCCCTACAGCCTTTCTGTATGTCAAAAAATGAGGGCAGGTTTACATCACTGTTTGGCAATTCTTCTGTTTAATCACATTCACTCAGACTAGCAATTAACAGATGAGTTAAACCAGGTATGCCAGCCACTGTGCACTCCTGACCTAAAAGAAAGAAAATAAAGAGGAACATTCTTTTCTGTTATATTAAAAAAAGCCTCAATCGATCATTGTTTCAAGTAGGAGAGACAAAAATGAGAGCAGATTGTTTGTGTAATAGGAGCTCCAGTAGAATGGAACTCCAAATACATACATTTGAAAATTTTAGCAGAAAACAGCAGCAGCTTAGGTATTAAACCATTAGGCATCATGCACAGAATCTTCTGCTCTTTCTGCAGTTTCCCCAAGTGAAACAACTTCCAATCGGCCTTGCATCCTCTGTGCTGTTTGGCCTGCTTCATGGCAAGGAATTTTCATCTCCCTTATAAATTATTAAGCTTCATTCAATTTGGACTCATTGCACTGCTCTTAGGATATTTAATTGAAGATCACGTACACATGGTGGGAAGGCCTATGAGCATGTGCAAAAACGTTAATGCAGCCTTCCACTACATTTTAAATTCTGTCTGCAGCCAGTGCGCCTTTAATGAGCCTCTGCCAGTTAAAATCAACCCGGGACTGTAAACACATTTTAGGTCTGTGGATCTGAGTCTTATATTCTTTAGACGCATAAAATAAAGATGACAGATGAGAGTCTCTGATTTCACAGAGAGCAAAAGCAGTAACCATTATTAGACAAGCATTCAGGCTTTTCTGTGCAACACAGCTGTGATATGCAAACAAATTAGCAGCTCTCAGGGCCACACTCACCCAGAGCTGAAATTTTACTGTAATGTCAGCAGAGTATTAAATTTTCATCCTGACTGAAGGGCTACGCAATGTATAATCATATGTAAATTGTTGCTGCGCTGTTTATACTCATACATCAGTGCCATTACACGAGATCGATTTGACCAAAACAAACATGCTCTGTGTAGTTACAAGCTTTCATTCAACTAATGCTATACTGCAAATATGGCAAGAACTTTGCATGGATTGGCAGACACCAATTTCTGAGAGCAAAACAGCAGCAATACAAGCTAGCAGAATGTTGAATGATGTAACTACCTGTAATGGTATGTTATTTAACATGCATACATATTTTGGATGGTCATGAATAAAGAACCTCTTACGTCTTATCAACACATGTGTAATAATTAAATTATAAAAGGTTACTGATACTGGCAAGTTTCTAATGCTAATATTTGACAGCTGTATTACTGTGATTGTGTTTTTGGTGCTGAAAGACCTTAAAATGATCCACAATCCAAAACAGTACTTACTAGGTCTTAGCCTAAATTGTGAAGTGAATAGAGATAAGTCACAAATACCTAAGCAATTTTATTAATATGCACATACATATACTTGTCATTTGCAAGTGCGAAACACACCCCAAACTGAGCTTAGGTCAGAGAGGAGCAGCCTCTTCCCACTGGGTGAAGACTGCTGCTCAGAGAACGACATATATGTGCAAATGTGCCATCTGGTGGTCTCTAAGAAGTTATTAGGAAATCTAATCAGAAAAAATATATTAATCACTCACAAACGGGGCTGAAAACTCTCGAAATGCTTCATCTGAAAACTGATTATTATTAAGCACACAATAATTGCAAGCATCATAAATTCATTTTCCTTAAGCATGGTAAAACAATGGATTCCACCCTCAGAATCGAAGGTCTGCATTTAGTGTAATAAATGCTCCTACATGCCCACTTCATTTCAAGAGAGACTGGCTAATTAGTTGATTACGCATGTTAGGAGGACTGAAGTACCAAGACGCATGTTAGGAGGACTGAAACACCAAGCGTAGATCATATTACACCATTTATAATCAGGAAATGTCAGGCATATTGTAGTATTTTAGCCTAAATGACAGTAGAATCATAACCGTAGAATTATACAGTAAATCCCAATGTTTGTCATCTTCTGAATCCGAGTCCTAAAGGGTCGGTATGCCTCTCTGGGAGAATGTTGTATATTCTCTAAAGTTTGAGGCCCAAAGACAGTCTATAATGATCATCCCTCAGCAGAGCAGAACCAGGCATCTCAGCTAATTGCAAATATTTACAGGGCAGCGTAGCACTGATTGCTCTGGCATGGCAAACAGCCGTCTCATTCCAGCGGGTCTGTGCCAGCCTCGACTCCTCAGATTAATGAGCCTGGACCAAGAGGGAGCGATGACCAAGCATTTCATTACAGGCTCCCAACAAAAGCACATTCAGCACAGCCACACATCCCTTCTGTCAGACAACCGCACTACTGCAAATAAGGAACGACTCCATGTGATGGAGCTACCCCTCGAAACTAAACTCAAATGAACCATGGACTTAATGCGGACATACACTATATAAATCCAAACACACAGCTTGGTTTAAATAAGCTTTATTAAGGAACTGATTGGGTTGTTTGAAGAGCCATCAATGGAGTAATGGGAGACCTGCAGGGAACAAAGAAACTGATTAAAATGCATTGTAACTAACATAAGCAGGTTTTAATCAAAATGGTAAATGGAGAGAGGCTTGCAAAGCAATGTAACTGTGTATCGTAACTATATTACTTGTAAGAAAAGATGGTAGGTAATTTAAGCTGAAAGAAAGCAATGTATTCACCTGTGATGGCTTTCCCAGAGTGAAAGGCCTCATGTCCTCAGTCAGGGAATAGTCTGGTATCTGGTGGGCTTGGATAGGGAAATTTCCCTCACAAAAAAACACTAGGTCTCTTAAAGGACTATATAATTGGACACTGTTTGTTGGCTGGGATAATTCAGAATCTCTTCCACTTCCCCCACAAGTCTCTCATCCCAGTAGACCAACACACTCTATTATATTTAAACTAATTGCAGGTTTTGTTTTTCTTGGCATTATAAGTTTTCTTTGAATTTTGTCTGTAAATCATTCCATCAGTGTTTTAAAAAGATGTTAATTACAGTTGTTATATATAAACATAGGCCGAATTCGCTTAGTTATTCTCCAAAATGGGGAAAATTTAAAAACACCCAAATGAAATAAGACAATCTTCATAAATCATTATAAAAAACTGCGTATCTTAAATTTTATAAAATTATATATTTTTTCCTATCTAGTAGACAACTAGTTAAAATATTCTAGTAGCAAACCTTTTTTTCATTACAAAAAAATACCTTAATGGATGTTTTTATTAGTATATGACACTAAGACTCCCTCTTACTCTTCTTTTAGCTTTTCCAGGCTGGCTCCAGCTAGGCTCTGGCCCTAGAACCTCCCACACTTTATCACCTGAACTTGTCTCTTGACCTATTTGGACTTCTATATATACTCACTCTAGTCGCTGTATTTCTACTGTGCGTGTTCTGAATATTTTCTTTGTTTGAGCTTTGGAGTTTTGGTTTCTGTCTTTTTAAAGCCCAATTTAGGATGTGATTTAGACCAATAATAGATAATTGTAAAACTGTCGTTACAAGACTGGAATACAAGCTGAGGGTAAAAGAGAAGAAGAAAACCCACAAATTCTACTTTGTAGCCACCAATGATAGCCGGCAGACTTGAGGTGTAAACAAGTCAGTATCGATTGCCAAAAATGTCTTTAAAAAACAGCTTCTAACCTCCATCTGCTCAGGGGTGGGGTAGCATGGTTGAGCTGCCTCAGGCTCTAGAAATCTACCACCTGAGACATGTGTTTAAAAAGAAAGAGTCTGGTTTACTAAGCAAATATATAAACCTCCAAAAGAAAGATTACCTGACAAAACAGAGAGGAAGAAGGGAATATGTGAGTAACATGAGAGTAAAGGTCAGAGAGAAAAGAGAATGGTGCATGACAAGAAAGCAGTTTGTGGCTCCTGCAGGGTATTCTCACTTCTGTGGAGCATTAGGAGAGGAGTGAGAGCAGAGTGATTGAAAGCACTGAGACTTGCTTTGGCGCACAGGTGCTGCTGACAGATGGAGTGAATATGTTGTATGCAGCAGGGGAGCCCCTTAAATCGATGGAGATGCATGGATGCCTTGTGCAGACGTGTTCCCCACAGTGATTTAGAACTCCGTCTTTGGTGATTGGGGTAGTCCATGGCGATTTCACCTTATAAAGCTAGGCATGGTGCTGAGATTCAGAAAGAAAAGAATTCTCTGCAAAATAAGACTCACTAGATCTATAACTTCATGACTTAAGGCACTTTTTAGTTAATGTGAAGATTTTTCTAAACAAATGATTATAGAAATCAGCATTTATAGAATTTCCAGAAACTTTTAAGTGGCCATCCATGAAGTGCTGTTCCACTGGGAGATAAATATGAGGTTATACAAAGGCCGAATTTGTTTAGTCGTTCTCCAAAATGGGGAAAATTTAAAAACACCCAAATGAAATAAGACAATCTTCATAAATCATAATAAAAACTGCTGCATATCTTAAATTGCCCATATCCACTTTTAGGAGATAATAAAAAAGATTAGTAGTTTAATTAGAAAGAGTGTACTTACATTTATTTTGCCCTTATGTGCAGGAAGGGGGGAGATTAGAAGCAAATGCAAAGCAGGGTCGCTTGGGGCTTGTACGTTTCCTAAAAATATTAGACACCAACTCCAAGAGAAAAATTTGTGAATTTGGTGATTACACTGAAAATATTTTATGCACACTATTACAGGTTCATTTGTTGAGGACTTTGTTCTCCAAAGACCATGGAATTTTAAGATCATCAAGGGGCAGGGGATTTTAAAAAAATCTTGAAAACCTTTTCTTAAAAACACAAATATACAGAAAATGCATTAATGAGAACCATGCTAACCATGCTAACCTAAAGCTCTTTCAAAAATGTGGGATGAACTAAATTGGAGAACCTGGAAGAAAACTCTTAAGAGTCATTGCTTTGAATCCTCCAATATCTCCAATCAGAAAGAGACTTGTTGAGGTTAGGTTTGTAAACAGAGGCTGTGCAATGTACTAAATTCAGGGGTGACATTACTGTGTTGGATGGTTTTGCAAAAAATATATACATATTGGTGTGGGCAAGGGTTAATTATTTGACAAAATGTACTTTATTTAAAGGCCAGACAGGTCACATTTTCAGTGAGAGTTGCAATAATTAACAATTGTTTCATGGTTTTTACCCATCTTATTCAAAGCTGGCAAAATGTAGGGAGTTGACTGTAAGTGTTCTGTCCATCCCTATACATCAGAGACGGTACACAATTCAAACTGGGCCAAACACAAAAAGAACAATGCTCATTTTTCTGCTGTCTGCCCACACAGACAAGATAATAGGTTCCTGCTATTCCAGGAAGGGACTGTAGGTTCCTTCATATTAGACTGAATTTAGGCTTGAATGATAGAGCAAGCTTAAAAAGACGTGTCCCTGATTTCCTCTGTAGACACTCTAAGCCCACTCATGGGCCTGAGCCTGAGCCCAGCTGCACTGCACCACTGCGTGGGCTTCTGTCTACAACCAGCTCCACACAAACACCAGAGAGGAATCCAGCCAGTCTGTCTGGGTTTATATGGCTGTCTTTCCAGAAAACCAGAATCATCTCAACATCACTATATCACTATATTACAGGACCATATTCTGCACTAATATATCTCTCCATATATTTTTTTTTAGCTTCAAAAACCAAGCCAGACTGAAACACTAATAACTTCAATGTAAAAGGGAGTGTTCCATTTCTGTAGGCTGCATAGACATTTTGGGGTTTTTTGCACCTTAGATTTCACCTAATTACAAAATAGTTTGCGAAGTAAATACAGGTTGTGTGAAAACAAGAGAAAACAAAGAGAAAAGACTCACTTCTTTTGTGTATTGGGGACTGATGATTTGGGTTTTTTTAATGACAAAAAAAATGTAATAATTTCTGTGCTCCACAGGTGAGACACTCACTATTTTTTAAAACAAAATTTCCAGGCTGATGTTAAATACTCGTGTCCATTAATGAGAGTTAATAGTTCTTAAGCACAAGCTAACGTTTGCTACGCATTTTTGCCGGGTATGCAGAACTTGTCCGGGCACACTACCAGTCAAAGGTTTGGACACACTTTCCCATTCAATGTTTTATTCTGTTTTTTTATTATTTCCTACACTGTATATTCATATTGAAAACACACAACATGTATTATGCAGTAAACAAAAAAGAGTTAAACAAACCTGAAAATGCTTATCAATAAGGTAATACTGTTGTTTCTTACTTAGTTAAGTGGTTCTTGCCATAATGTGGAGTAGAACCATAATCAAAAAGATTACTAACTGTGTACCATCAACCATCAAGACTGATGGTCCCAAACACATTAAGAAGGCAGAAAATTCTACTAATGAACTCTTGACCGAGAACACCTTCCCAGTTGATTCCTCATGAATCTGATTGAAAAAATGACAAGAATGTGCAAAGCTGTCATCAGAGCAATAGGTGATGTTTTCAATATTAAACTACAATGAAACCAGTAATAAAAACAAAGGAAACTGCTGAATGAAAAGCTGTGTCCAAACATTTGACTGCTAGTGTAGGTAAAAGAAGTAAAGCCCCACTGTGACGACCACCTCGTCTTCATCCCGTAGATACTGTTCCCCGTCTCCGTTCGTCCCTATACGTTTGTCCACTCCACTTTGGTTCCCTTGATCCCTAACGAGTGTGTCTGCTCTGTTTGTGTCGCGTCCCTTAGATTAGTTCCACCTGTCCCTCGTTTACCCTCAGTCCACCTGTGTCTTGTCTGCGTCCCCTATTTAAGCACCAGCCGATCCCGTATTCATTGACTCTGTATTTGTTCACCTCATGTATCTAGTTGTCTTGTCTGCTCTATCTAATGGTTGTTTTGTCTATTTACTTTTCAGGTCCGTGTTCCTCCCATTTTGCCCTAAGCCGGTGTACCCTCCGCTATCCCCAGCCTTCTTCCTCGTTTCCCGGACTGTTTTGAGCTTGGTGTAAGCTCCAGCCGGTGATCCGTTTTTTTCTTTTGTTCATTTGAGGAGCATGGGCCTGGATTTCAAGTTTGGAGTCTTGGTTTCCTTTTTGAGTTTTGTTTATTCCGAGTCGGGGCTAGTGTTTTTCTGTTTTATGATTTCTCTGTTTACCACATTAAATCCAACAATATCTACTGTGCGCGTCCTCCCCTTTTCCTTCTCCTGTAGATCGAACCGTGACACCCACATGCATTTTTTCAGCTTTCTGCTGAGTGTATAAGTTCTTATATACCTGTCAAAGCAAATATCCCACAGTGAAATGAATCAAGGTTGATTTTCAGTTGTCCTGCTATAAGTACCAAAACATACAGCGGAAACCCGAAGATGTTGCATCCCTATATGTTGAACACACAAGAGCACACTAGTGGCTGGATGATATCTGATGCTTTGTCAGTGCTTTTGGAACAAATGTGCCCAGATGTGACAATCCAACAATTTGTTGTATAATATTCCTGGAACAATCAAACATAAACTCAAATTCATTGCTCTTAAAATTCTGATCTAATACTCCCACACGCTTTTAAATGAGCTATGCTACATTTTTCCACAAACGGACGGAGAGGAGAAAGATAATTTCACACTTGTTCCTGGGTGATGAGCCTAGTAGCTCAAAGAAGAACCATTATGACATTATTGCAGCACTCTTTAGAAATAATGAGCCACTGATTAAACAGCCTTCTTACCATTCAGGTGAAAATCACATCTTCAATAACTTCTGCCACAGCCAGTTTAATCTACTGTGATCTTTTCACAATTTCTTTTTATTCAGTAATGCAGGAAATGTTTGTCTCATGTGAATGTTCAAGATATGCTCTGCTTGCTGAGAGCTCTCCTCAGAACCTATAACTCTGAGGATTTTTTCGACTGAAACAGGTAATGAGTTAACAGCACTGCCCTTGTGAATGCTGTCAGTTTCATTTCAGAGATGTTTTATGTTAAAGTCAGCAGCGATCTGCCATCTGTGTCTTACCTCCACACCAAAATATGTGTAGAATTCACGGCGATGTGCTTCTGGTGGCATTTTGTCTTGGGTACCTGAAAAAAAGTCAATAGAGTAATGTATGATGGTGGGCCACTAGATGGAGCCTGTTACCAAAGTTTGAGCATTTGGATCACCCTTCTGAGCTTCGCTGTTTTATCATCACTCTTGGAATCTCTGCTGCACTGTTTTTTATGTGTGCAAGTTATTCTGTAGATTATAGAGTGAAGGGGTATGGGTAAGTATTTGTGCAACACAAACCCCAATAGGTTGGCATTTAATTCTGTAGAATTTTAAAACAACCCCAGTTGACCAAAGTGCTTTACATTCAGTGTATATATAAAAAACAGGCAAAATACTAAAAGCCAGAGTAAACAGATATGTCTAAAGAGTTTGCTTAAAATGATCTGTTGCTTATCTAACATGCACTGGTAAGCTGTTTTTTGTTATCAAGTGAAAGTTTTACACACGCAGGACATTTAAGAACGACTTTCACTGTCTTCCAGTATCATTAGAGAAAGACAACTGTTTTTATATTGCATTAAAGTAATCTGTATTGCATGTAACATCACAAAAGCATTTTATAATTACATTATTATTAAAATTATATATAATGATAATAATATAATTAAAATAAAGTTATGCTCTTCTTTTACTGAAATGTGAAGATGGTGCATCTAGTATGAACAATAGGAAATAATTTATTGTAGTAACAGTAATTTTGTGTTGTCAAATAACCCGGTACTTTGGTACCAAGTCGGTACTAAAAAACATTTTGTGTTACGGTACCAGATTTTCTGAAGTACCGTAACGGTAGTACCGAGCACCCGGTCAACCCAGTTCTTGCTGCGCTATCAGATGCATCTTCTTTGTAAAATACAGAGACATGGCGACCGGCGGTGCTGCTCTGAATATTTAATGCTCCTACAGTGTTTAAAACAGGACATAATAGCGTACTATTTTTACACACCAGAGGCTTTTAAATTACCTATGTAGCCAAATTATGTGTATTAGAGAACAAATGTATGGTTAATGTTTGAATCTTTAAAATCGGTCCATCAGAAAAGCAGTTCAAGCTTATTAAATATGGTTTTTGCACTTTGATTAAATAAAAGTCCCGTCAAATACAGTCCTGTATAGTTTGGTAAGGCTTTACAATAAGATACCATTCATTTACATGACTTCATATCATATCTAACATCAAGTTACAATGAGTGAACTTTAATTAATGTGTGTAAATGTTATTTTATACAAGCACTTCATACAATATTAAATTAAGAAAAATAGCTGCTGTATACCATTTATTTATTGTTAAGTCATGTTAAAGGGAATCTCTTCATTAAGTGTTTTTAATAAAAGAGTTTCTGTCTGTGTAAAATTGACATCATATACTTAATATATTTAATCTTATCTAAATTTATTATTAAAGCTGAAGTTTGTTATTTACTGAAAAGTTACAAATAAAATTCATATAAAATTGTTTTACTAAAGGATATTATATTTCCCATTTACAGCTACAGGCTGAGGAAGACCACGACAACGATGCATTTCAGCAACAGAATAAGTATGACAAAAACTCACCTGAGGCAAGAAAACTGAACTGAGCTTCTGCTGAATTCAGTAGCAGTTTATACACTTTTGTATTTTGTTTAATTCATACAAATGTTTAGGCTTATAAATAAGAAGAGTGTATATTCAGTCATCTAATTATTGTTTGTTATTAATAAAAATAGCTTGTTCAATTTATATTTTTCTGTTTTGCTTTGGTACCAAAATTGTTACAGAACTGTGGATTTTCACTGGTATTGGTACCGAATACTGAAATTTTGGTACCGTGATAACACTACAGTAATTATAATCCCTTTGCTGTGTTCTGTTTACATTTTGTTCCTTGATTATTTAATCAATTCTGAAACTTCTATGCCTAATTGACACATACCTTCTACCCTTTAGAATTTCATTTACACTTACAAAGCACATATTACTGATATTATTAGCAACTTAATTTATTCTTATTCTTTTGATTATCAGTTGAGTTTACCATAATACAAGATCCCTCACTAGGGTGAAATTACAGCAGAACGTCTAAGGCAGACTAACCTTTCAAGGATGACAGTAAGTTTCATAGCTACCGACATAAAACTTTCTCTGATGTTAGAATTATTTGATGTTAGATTGAGGTGTAGCCAAAAAACAACAAAAACAACTTCAAAAGTTTAAACTGATCCACAAACACAAAAAGGTCAAACTATTTTAGCATCTGAATGTAATGTACACTGCATAAAAGGGCCTAGTATTAAATTTGTGAGGTGAAATGTCCTTGTGTGGTAAGCTGAGCATTTTAATGGGTCATATCTTCATTTTCTGACACAAATAACAGCAACAATCCAATATTAAACCTACTAGGACTCTTACCCAACATCCAATATTAAAACTCCCAGGGCTGTAACCCAACAAGAAACAAGGGAAACTCCTATTTTTCACATGCAATCCACTTGCAGGTGCAATTATCAGGATTGTGATGTCTAAACTTTGCAGTTTCGAAATCCCCTGAAAAAGATAATCACTCTACAATAGGTTGATTTGTTGGCAATTACCATGGTGATTTCACCACACAAGTCTAAAACCTACCTAATAAAATTATGTAAAAAACATGTATCCATGTTATTTTGCATCAATGACAGATTGCAAACTTCAAAGGAGCATTTTATTTGCATGTTTGCAAGTTTAATTCCTGCAGCATCCAGTTTAAATGTTGTAGGCTAGGCATCATATGAACCTCTTTCTCAAAAAGCTGAATACATATCACCCCACCGCTATAGGCATTCATTCCTACAGCAAATTACTTTTGTTGCTCTAACTGTGTTTAAAATTCAATTCCTACGGGTTAGCTTTTAACAAAACACACTAACAGGTTTAAGTAATAAACACAGTCTCTCTAATGCTGTTTCTACATAATCACTTCATAGTAATACACATAGAAATCACTACATAGTAATATGCACAGTTTCAAATGCTGTTTCTTTTCTCCAAAGTTTAATTACAACAAAATACCTCTTTTTTATTGTTTTTCTAACATTAATCATTAAAACTATTTATGAATCTCTCTCTCTCTGACACACACACACACACAGAGTTCATTATAAGTACAGTTATAATTGGTGGCTCTACATAAATACATTTCAAATGTATTACTCTCCTGCTCTCCATGTTTTTAAGCTGTAATGAAGATGCTCGGCACCTGACTGTCCTGTAAACATACGAACGGGGCAAAAGGGCCAGCACCAAGTGCTGCAATGCTGTAATTCTCCTCTCGGTGATTCTGCATGGACCGAGAACAAGTGGTAGGAGAAAAGAACACCCCGAGGTCATGCGAGTTGTGTGTCCAGGTGTATGAAAGAGTCCTACCTTGGCTAGCTCGAGTTTTTAGCTCTGCAACAGCATCAGAGGGCACCTGGAGCAGGGATATTACACATGAACTACGTGTTTTTATCCCTCTGTCTCCCCATTCTGACTGCCTCGCTGTCGCCGGGTATACTTTACGACTAATATCAAATTTTAAGCACCAGCTTCTTCTCTGGTGACAAACATTTGCCAAGACTTTGGAGCAGCCAGCTTTACTAATTTACTCCACTGCACAGTGCACACAGCTTGGCCGCCACTGCGCATGCGCCACATGCGATTGGCTAGTAGTACATACGCACAAGCGGTCTCTTTATTGCCATGGCAACCAACATCGTCTCTGTTTATTTGAGGAGGGTATTCCTGCACACTCGGAGGCTGCATTTTCAGGACCGCATTTCTAGGACCGCATTTCTAGGACCCTAGTTTTTCGCGGCAGCTCCACCTACCGAAATGGATGAACAACGGCGCACGAATACAAGAACAAAGCAAGCGAATACAACGAACAAAGCAAGCGAAGTGTAAGTACAGGTTTATTAATTTAATTTTATAATGTTAAAAGGATGCAAAGTTTACACAGCTAAAGTGAGAGCTGCTAACTGTGAATGAATAATTAACTCACACGATTTTTGGCAATTGTTTTCAAGTTTTATAAATGATTCCGACGTTGCCATGGTTTAATTAAATCTTGTTGATTTAATTAATGTAGCGAG
>JBBKCR010000006.1:9727678-9742527 GCA_037577295.1 Ladigesia roloffi | reverse complement strand
CACACACACACACACACACACACACACACACACACACACACACACACACACACACACACACACACACACACACTTAGGTGCCATTTCTTATCAGCTGCACATTTACTGCTGAGTCAACATTTATGCACCACATAAAGATACTCATATCTGCTGTTTGACTGGGGCTGAAAAATACAATCATTCTTGTGTTACTATGTTGGTTCATCTAAATCAGATCTTTTCAACGCGGGCGGTACCACCCCCCTGGGGGCATTTGAAAATCATTGGGGGGCGCGAATGGGGGGCATCATCTTTATTAGTTTGAATTTTTAAACATATACAATAAACAGATTTTGTTAATTTGAACAAGAAATATGATGTAATAAATGATTCATGGAATGATTAGAAATAAATAGGCATACCAGCGCCTGGTGCTCTGACGTTTTCCTTCGAGGGTTAAAATCTCACATCCAATCCAAATGTACACAAGCAGAGTTCCGTACTGATGTTTTAATGCAGGCAAAATGTATATTCGTCGGATTAGCGCTCTGTATCAGCACAAGTGGAAATGAAATGAAATTCAGTCCCCCCTGTTCTCCCTGTCGTGCGCTGATAGAAACCATGACGTCACCCGATACTTCAGAACGAGTCGGCTTCTCTTTAGTTAGACGGTTTCACTGTCGTTTAATGTCTTTCCACGAACCTGCTGAAGTAAACAAGCCGTATAGTATAAACTATCACATTCTTTATTTTTACACATACTAATTTAAATGACTGAATCGCTGAATAGAGAGATGCAGTATTTCTTGGTCAAAATTGTAGCCTTGCTTGTAAGACTGTATTATGCGTGATGGTCTATTGTATTCACAAGTATTCATATTGTATTCCCCTAATATTTAAACAAAGAGATATGTTTGATGTCTGAAAATCACTCAGAAATATAATTACATGTTGATGAAGCAGAGTTGATAGTACTGAGGTCCAGAGATGCTGTATGGTTGCTTTAACAACGGGGAACCAATTATTCTGCATGTCAGAAAATAATATTTCCCTTAATACTTACACAAATATGTGTGATGAATGAAATCCATCCCAATACATAATGACACCAGTACAAACTTGTATTATTAGTACTGAGGTCCAGAGTTGCTGTGTTTTAACAGGGGGACCCAAATATCCTGGATATCAGGGAATAATGTTTCCCTTAATATTTAGGCAAAGAAGTATGTGTGATGTCTAAAAATCACTCAGGTACAAAATTACATCAATACACTGATAAAAACTTGTTTTATTAGTACTGAGGTTCAGAGTTGCTGTGCAGGTTTACCAGAATGAATAATGAATGAATTATAGTTCCCATTACAATTTGGGTAAATAACCATGTAAGGTATCTGAAAAGCACCCACGTTCGTAGTTACATGTGAATACAATAGACCGTCACTCATAAAACAATACAAGTAAGGTTGCCATTTTGACCAAGAAATACTGTATCTCTATTCAGCGATTCAGTCATTTAAATTGTTAGGTGGGTCTTGGAGAACAAGATATATACTGCTCTCCCTGTCCCCCCAAGTAAAAAAGGCTAGCTCCACCACTGCATCCAGATCATTTTAATCCTCAATAGACCATGGGAGATGAACACCTATCCTGACAGCAGTGGGTTTTTTTGGAATGCAAATTAGCACCAATTATTGGAAGGTTTTTGTGTATATCGAGAATTGTCACTGTACGTTTTTTTTTTTTTTTTGCGTGTTTAGTGTAATATAATACCCTGATGTGTAAAAATGTGATTTTCATCATCAAGATGTAATTTTGAGAATTGTCCAGTGTGAATTCAAACATTCTAACAAAATGTATATAGATTTTTAAAAATCATCATTAGGATATAAATAGGAATGTCGCATTAATCTGTGTGTGAAGCTGTCTCTCCTGTCTGGTAAACAGCTGGGGAATGGAAAGTAAACTGCCAGGTATAAAGTCTTGTGATTTCTGGTGGGCTGGGTTACGCCAGGCTTTTATTTTGGATTTATGCGAGCTGAGGGCTTGCAGGTCACTCATGCAGAAATATGGTTTTGTATTTACATTCTTTTGGAGTTCTCAAGGCACATTAGTCTGTTCTTGGGGAAATGATGGGATGGCTAAAAAGACTCCACTGCTAATATGTTGGGTGCAGTGTTCTTCTCTGTAATCCAGCAGTGATTGGAAAGAAGAGCAAATGTCAACAGCCAACTGCACTAATGAGGCAGCAGTAAGCTGCTATTTTTAAATGAAATTTTGAAATGCAGATTTGTAAAACCATGCCCGTATTTTCATTATGTGCTTACAAAGCAAGCTGTTACAAGGCTTTATGTAGAATAACAAGGCATGTTCTAAACATGAAAATCAAAGCATGATCAATTGTTTAAATTCTGAATAGTAGTATTATACATAGTAACCTAATAGCCTGAGTAGCACAAACAATGGTTTATTACAATCTTTACTAGAGAACATTCATTCCTTATGGTGTGGGATATAGTTTCATAAACACATTCAGTCAATCTGATCATAAATCAATCATATCAAAGAAAAGCTTTCCTGTCTTATTTTGCTCAGCTCATCTTTCTAAAGTCTGTTTACCTAACAGGCCAGATTTAGTGTCAGGGAGGAAGTGACTGCAGGCTCTGGGGACTCCTGCGGCTTTGCCAATTGTCACAGTGTAGAGGAGAGACTGTGTGGCCGTCGTTGCCGGGCCTAAATTAGTCAGATGGATCTGCTTGCTCTCTGGGCTCATGTTCAACTCTCAGTGTGGTACATCATCAAGCCAATGTTCAGGCCATATCCTTAGCACTTCACCCGCCAGGCCAGCGTGCAGAGCAACACTCACATCAAACACACAGTCCTGCCGGGATTTAAACTCCTCACCCAATGATCAAGGCAGTCTAGTCTATATGGACACAGAAGCCCCAACTGCCATGTCTATATGGACTACTGGGGCAATATTCAGCAGAACTACTGCCAGAGATACGTGTTGCTGTGTGGAAATTAGTGATGCTCCGATCGATCGGCCGAAGATCACTATCGACCAATAATCACATTTTACGACTCGATCGGTACTCTCTATGAAGTCAATGCATGAGGATGTACACGATGAGAGGGGATGTAAATGTGCTGGCACTACAGTTATGTCATTGCCAGTGTTAAAATATTCACTTTATAATAAATACTTGTTTGTGATTATTTCGTACTTTTTAAAACAATACTTACATTAGATATATTACTGTAAAAAATGCAGCAGAAATATAACATAGGCAACATGTGTTTTTGTCGAGTGCATGTACCTGGGATGCCAGAGCAAACAGGCTGGAAGAACAGGTACAGATTTAGGGCAGTTGGACGGATGTTGTATCTTTGACACTTGGTGGCAGGCCATTAATACATTAATAGCAATAGTAGAATATTAATACAGAAATGTGCGGTGATTAAATCTCATAGTCATACTCTATGCACGTTTGCAAGAAAGAAGTTCTGATTAAATGATGAGTCATGAGAAATGTGAATTTAGAATCGGCCCTTAGTAGGGAACATGGTGAGAGCAGTGCTTACAAAGCAGAGGCATCTCTTACCACTGGGACCAGTGCCCTTTATGGAACTTTTTGTGACTAGTTGTTAAAAGACAGTTCCACAGTATCTGCATAATTCATTGGTTGAGATGTAAACAAGGTCGTTGAGAGTGTTTGGATGTGAAGTGCTGGATTGAAGAGAAACTCAACAACTATTTCTAGTGATGAATTGGAACCATGATGGAATTTTAGTTATTTGTGGTGTCCAAAATTAAAATCTAGCATTTTTGTTGTCCAACCTGGCCAGTCAGACTATATTTTCCTCTGCTCTTTTTATACTGCTGATCATGATACAATAGTGATGAATCTGAACAACTCTGTTCTGTTCTGTTCCCTGTGGGAGCAGAATCTGAACAACTCTGTTCCCAAACTGCCCTGAATGTACCTCAGCACCATAAATAAATGTCAAAAATAAGTGTTGGGGCCCCAAAGCCCAGTGTGTCCCTTAATTCTGTCTTTCAGGTTGGATGGTAGGCCCTTCAAAGCCAACCATGGTCTAAAGAATTCTAAAGGAATTTGATTGCTGACTTTTACAAACTCCCAGTATTGTTGTTTGTAGTCACATAATAAAAAGGTAAATGAAAAATCAAGCTTCAATAACAGCTCCAGGGGTACAACACTGTATTTAGATGAAAACATTCCAAATGCTATTAATGTTTGCAGAAAAACAGTATTTCTGTATTATTTTATGTGCCTCTCTACCTAGCCCATTTAATAGTAAGGAAAACACTGAAAGCTTCTTGTTTTACTATTGTAAAACAACATCTCAGGCATTTGGCAACTTATTTGTAATTTTTTCATGTAATGATTTCCTTTGAGGTAATGTTCTGAGGCATTATACTGTAACATACTTTATTTTTGCCACTACTCTTGTAAAAACTCTATCTGATTTAAATAATTTTTTGCACCTTTACAATTTAAACAGACAGAAATTTTTAAAAGTGGCCTCACTGTGGCCTCATTCTCTTGCTAGTTATCATACTCTGTCTAAAAACTGTCCTCATTTCCTTTCATTCTATTGATGGACTCCTAATACAGTTTATTATGGTTCAGTATAAGTCTAATAATGTTAAGGTCAATAATTGGAAATGAGGAATTATTCATACTGAAAGAATGTAGATTTAAGAGTCAAAACAAAACTTTCTCCTTCAGAACTGAGCTTGCTTTTATTCCCGGCTGTTGAACAAGTGCTGAATGGAAAGGGTCTCCTCAGCAGAACAGAAAGAGCGAGACGCTACGCGGAGACATCCTCAAAGGGGTGTTTGATCGCTGCCTCTACTCTCTGCTGGCTTTCTGTAGTGACTCTGTGTCTCCTCTGTCTGCAGATAATGATCGGAGAGGGCATTTTATTCTGCTGTCTATCCAGAGCTCAGAGTGGCACTGGAGCTGAGGCTGACATCAATGCAGCCGGCTGCAACTTCAACTCCTTTGTCCGCCGGGCTGTCAGGTTTGTGGGTAGGTTACTTAAACTCTGTTGTGGCTCAGTTTCCAAGAACATAGATCTCATTCCTTTTGCTGTGATTCCTTTAAACTGGATAAAGTTGCTGGATCTTCACACCTGACATTTAGGTGCTTGCTGACATTAACTGAAATGTCTTTGTTTTGTAATAGGAGTTCATGTATTTGGCCTCTGTGCTACAGCTCTGATCACTAATATCATTCAACTGGCAACGGGTTATCCAGCACCTTACTTCCTAACAGTCTGTAAGCCAAACTACACCCATCTGAATACCTCCTGCGACGAGAGTTATTTCATCCTGGAAGAAATCTGCTCTGGGTCTGACACTGCCATTATCAATGCCAGCAGGTAGGATATGGCATGAGGTTAGATCCAGTATTGTGAGATGGTTACTTGAACATTTGTATAATTGTTAGAGAGACGACTAATCATGAGAATACACAAGAAGGTGCCATGTAGGCATGGGCCGGTATACGACTCTGACGGTATGATAACCTTGGATAAAAATATCACGGTATCACGGTATTTTAATTACTGCGTTTTTTTTTGCGGTTTTGAAACCGTGACTTTTTTAAACCGCGGTAAACCTTGAAATCGGTTATCATCCCATGTCTAGTGCCATGTAGGGCAAAATCGTGTAAATGTTCCACTAATCCCAGATAATAAGCATAGTTACATCAAAAGATTTATTATCAAGACCTGCATTTTTATTAGAATATATCAAAATCAGAAGAACGATGTCTTCACAAGCTAGCCATTATAATGTAATATGGAAACCTGGTCATAGAGACAGGACTGGACCATTTATTTGCTCTTGCTGAGTGCGATACCTGTTGTATTGGTGACATGCTATGTCAACCGACTGACTGCTGTGGCATTTCTTTACAGGCTTTTTGTGGGAATTGCCATACTTGAACAAAACATTCAGTCAAATCCCCAACAAAGTGCATAATAGAGCTTGCTGTGGTTACTGTACCCTGGTTTAGATAATGACTGCGTCATATGCTTCTTTGCTGAAATCACCTGTGCCTGTTTTTATGTGTCACGTTTAAAGCACGCTTTGATGATAGGCTGCAGAGTATTTATGCAAAGTGCACTGGCTCAGATATTCAGGCAAAAAAATGCAGAAACTGGCATGAAAATGGCCTAGATAGTACCTCAACTGACAGAGTGTCAGAGTTTTCCCCACTCTGTGTGTTTGTAGGCAAGATTTTCAATGTTGGTCTTATATCAGAAAACGTTTGTACAGACAAGAGTGGGGCTATTCTGGAGTCTAAGAATAAGTGCTGTAAATTAAGAAGAGGCTTTTGATGTTTTCTTTAATGAGGCCAGTTTCTGTGGAGATGACAGCACTGTGCATCATCTTCCAGCTGCTGTTTGGATTCTGTAAATAATGAAACAGTGGGGAACGTATCTACAGTTGAGTTTAGATACTCCACACTCACAAACCATACAAGGCACCTGAATCAGCCACTTCGGCTAAACAGACCCTTTTTTTGGAATTGATCATTTTGCAGAAGGAGCTGGTCGGCAAAATTTTGCCTCCCTTGATACTGATCATTATTTCCTTCTCCTTAAGCTGCAGGTTTATACAGCAGAAATGCTGAAATTCAGGCCATCTTTTCACGGAGCGCTTACAGGCAGATTGAATGTGTCTGCACAGATGTATCTGCATCTGTATCTGTGTGAGTGGAACTGCTCTGGTGTCCCACTCATGAGGCACATAACGAACAGCCTGAGCAGCTTTATTTATCCCCTAACCAGATCGAGGAAACAGACCATTAAATCCAGGCTGACATGGGAAACACGTGAAATGGCAGTAGCTGTAGGCACATGCAGTGCCTCTCTGCCACTGTCGCAGCTCAGTGAGATTTTTAATTCTATGTCAGATTTACTGTGCTGCTATATAGTTTTGCGATGGTGAGTGACAGAGGATATACATGCAGATTTTCCATTGTATTGCCAAACATAAATCCCTTTTTTGTTGACTTGTAATTCACTCATGTATTGGATGTAATGCTTTGCTTTGGCCTTTTTTTTTCATTGTGTTTGTGTACAAGCTTTAAGTGATAATCAAGGGCCTATATTTTTCCATCAGAATTTGAAACGTTTTGCCACTTTTTACATTGATGTTGCGTTAAACATGGGTGTTGTTCACTGATCTTGGAATTAAAGGTTTTGTTCAGTACAGGAAGCTTTTAGACCATATGCATTGTTTTGAAAAAAAATGTTTTCTTTCATAGATTAAGTTCACTTCTATATAATCCTGTCTGTTCCACTCATTTTCAGGAAATCCTTCCCTTCTCAACATGCCACATTAGCATCTTTTGCGGCCGTCTACATCTCAGTAAGTCACGTCAGTGTAGTGTCTGTTCTATGCTGCACTATCCACAAATTCCTGAATGCCACCTCCTACAACCTGCTGTACTCCATGTACAAAGCTTTGATGTATAAATCAAAGGAATATATTAACACTCAGTCCCATTGTTTTATAATACAGCTTAAGGGGGCTGTTCATTAAACATTTAAGCTTTACAGCTCTTGAGGAAAAAATCTTTGACAAAAAATAGCAAAATGTGCTTTGCATAAAAAATAGAATTATAGCTTGATATCATGTAAAGTAGTGTAGCATGCTCAGCCAGTGGCATCCTGATCCGTTTGTGCATGTGTGTTTGTGTGTATACATGCTGAGGATGCTAATGAAATGACACTGAGTACAAGTACAGACACAAGATCAGATTCAGAACATCAGATCTTTGCCAAAAGTAGTTTTTTAATCATTTTTGTGTCACTCAGTAATCAATTTGTTTTCTAAATACATGAAGTTGACCATTAACATTTTTTAACATATTGCCAATAAACTCACCAATGCCTTTCCACAATATTTTTAATACTGAGTCCATATTTACTGGTAAATATTTGATTCTGAGCAAAAACTAAATCACTGATCTAAAATCCAGGTCCCTTTATGGAATTTCTTGAAATGTGATGACTGCTTTAGTCCGATAACTGTTGACAATCTAAAGTCAACAACATTACAGTCTGAAAATGATGTCATATGGGTGTGCATGTAAACACATTCACTGACTCACGCATCTTGGAGTAGTCCCAATCACTGCATAAGGCTGGCATCTACTCGCAGTTTTAGAAACAATCATTACATCAAAGAGTTCCCATTTCAATTAGTTATTTAAGCTTCTTAATTTGATCATTCATGTATTTTGACTTATTGTACTACATTCTGCTTATTGTTAATCATAAGACAACTGGGCTGTGTTAATTCTATGTATGTGTGGTTCTTAGTTTGATGATCTCTTTCACAGATGTATTTCAACAGCACTCTAACAGACTCGTCTAAGCTGCTGAAGCCTCTGCTAGTCTTCTCCTTCATCATCAGTGCAATTATGTGTGGCCTGACACGTATCATTCAACACAAGAACCATGCCATTGATGTCTACTTGGGATTCCTCATTGGAGGGGGCATTGCTGTTTACTTGGTGAGCTATTTGGATTAACCGGGACCCGTTATGTGTTGTTTGCATCTCATAATCACTGTCAGAAATCTTGTATGTTCATTATAATGGAAAGCAATGTGTTTGCCATTAAATAAAGTAATTTGCATTATTTATATTGTATTGTTCAGTCGTCATGAAGTGTTCCTGTGACTCTTTTGTGACTCATTTTTTTGCCTCCCTGATTAGGGTCTATATGCTGTAGGCAATTTCCATCCAAGTGAGGAGAAGCCTAGAAGTGAACCCCAGATTAGGGCTCCTGTGCGGTCTCTGACTGATCTGGGTCAGCGGGTTGGCCACCACCTCCCTGCTAAAAGCTGCAGCAGTAGCGATGGCCTCTCTTCCTCCCACTCAGAGGGCATCCTGCACCGTGGTGCACAGGCGCGGCAGACCAACTCCCTTACTAATCTGAAAAGATCCAGTGCAGACGTAGAGGTCATCTCTTCCTGCAACCCGGCGGGTAGGGAGAGCATGGTGTCCTTCAGCCACACTCTGCCCAGGATCAGCTCACCTTCTATGGATGATGGTCGGCGCACAGCCACCATCCACTCCTCCATGGATTCCAGCCGATCCAAACAGCTGCTGTCGCAGTGGAAGAGTAAGAATGAGAACCGAAAACACTCCCTGCAGACCATGGAGAATGGGCCAGGCCAGCTACCCCTAAGTAGCATGGAGACCCGCTCCAACTCAGAGCCGTCTGCGGTCGGCATTAACGGGGAGCTACAGGGTCCTGCAGCACCATGCCTCAAACTGGCTACCGGAAGTACTACATTACCAAGCAACCCCAGCGGTATTGCAGGAGGCGCTAGAGTTTCCCTCCAGTCCAGGCCGGGGTCCTCTCAGCTGGTTCACATCCCAGAGGAGACCCACGATTGTATAGGCACCTCACCTGGTGGTAATGTGCGGGACAAGTGGCTGAAGAGCATGGAGAAGAGCGGGGCAGCACCTGCAAGGACTAACGTCAATGGACAGCCACGAATCATGCAAGTCATTGCCATGTCCAAGCAGCAGGGCCTGCTACCCACTGGTTCCCCCAGTTCAGATAGCAGCAGCCACACAAGCTCCACTGCTCCCCTACACCGATACAAGAGTCTGACAGAGGAAACTGGGTCAGGGGCTGCCAGTCATGGTTCTACAGGGGCAATAGTGAGAGTAGAGGCGCACCCAGAGAATGGGCGTCCCCTGGTGCATGCACACTCCACCGACGGCAGCGCATCCTGGACCTGGAAGTCTCAGACTAGCTTCAGGCAGTCCTTCGAGCTTAACGATCTAAATCGAGACTCTGAAAGTTCTGAGTCTTTTAGGGACGGCTACAGCTCCACTGACAGAAAAAGGAGCCACTCCAATGCCCCAATCCCTGTCTCTGTGCCAACAGTCCCCACTCTCTCCACTGTCTCCTCTCTACCAAGCACATCGGGGGATCAACACCCTCATCAGACCATCTCCACCATCCGGGTCACCCCCATGGAGAGTGCCGAGAGTGGCTCAGAGAGCCGGGAGTCTACCCTGAGCAGGAAAAGCAAAAGCAATATGATTCTGATCCCCGAAAGAGGGAACAGCCCTAATAACACCAGAAACATTTTCTATAAGGGCACCTCCACCACCCCAGCTTTTAAAGAGTAGCCAGCCTTTAAGGCCTTTTCACTGTTTGTTACAAAATGTTTATAAATGGGGTTTGGTCAAACGTCGAGCCCCATGTGCATCACACTGTGGTATTTGCTGTATTTATCCAGGCATTGTTTTGTTGTTCTATTTTGCACTCTGGGTAGCCTACATCATTTTTGATGACTCCTACTGTTTCTTACCATGCATGAGATGTTTCACTGGTTAATGAAGTAGCCACAGTGACACAAAAGCACAAACCTAGAACTCTTTGGGGGCTATTAACCCTTGAGATAACAAGGAAATATATTGTAGCATATCAGAAAATTCTTCTGTGTGACACACTGTGAACTAGTGCCAAGTCTTAATTGAAACTCTGTAAGCATCTCATGTTTCACATTTTTAATAGTAATTTTTCAGTGATTATTGTAGCGCTTATTTTTTGTAATGTAAATATTCCCTGAAATTGGTGCTGCCCTAGAAAAAAAAAAGCTGTACGTTAGTAGGAAAAACATTTTCCAAGCTGGATCTTGAAAACCAAGGCAAACAACACTGTATTTCTAGCCGTGCACTCTTCAGAAACCTGTGCTGTGAGAAGCTTTTAATGACCATAAGTGCTTAGAACATCTCTGTAGCTACTGATATAGTCTCAAAATACCAAGAACTATATTCTACTACTTGCAATACAAAACATTTGTTCTTTTATTAAGCTGTGTTATTTCATCTGGACTTCATAATTAACTTATTTGATTTGTGTCTCTCACTCTCAGCAGCACAGTTAGCTCCACTGTGCTGTACTGAATGATTTAGTGAGTAGTCTCTCACTTAGGTGAAAGAGGCAGCATTCATTAACTATGTTATGTTCCGTGGTAAATGCAAGTGTAAATGGGTCACCATCTTTCTTTAGTCTGTATCATCGACACACTCACTAAGCCCAGTCACAGCTTGGGCCCCGGCTGCTCTGTCCGATCCTTGTATATTTTGCACTCAAGTGGACAAAGTGAGGCAGAGTTTTGGGGCTTTCAGTTTAAATGTTCTTATCCAGTCCCTCCCTTCCCCCTTCATTTGCTAAATGTCTTTGGCTCTGATGTTTCCATTATGCCACTTTCATCCTGGTTTTTGTGGGCTCAGTTAACCATTCGATATGTGTCTGGTGTTAAACCTTCAACCGCACTGGTGGTCTTTGTTCATCTAAAGTGTATGTTTACTTAGTATTTCAACATGCTCAATTTTAGAATGAGAAATTACAAAAAAGGTACCTATTTTTAGATTACCAAATGTGGTGTCATATGAAATATAAATGAAATAGAACCTAATGTTTATTTTGATAGACACGAAAAATGAATAATTTTCTTTGACACTGATTTTGCTGTATGACTTTTTATAAAGTGTATATAAACGTGCCAAAGGGTATTTTAAAGGGAATAGTCTTGTGGTTTACTATAGTATTTCTATATCAGCCTGTATTCTTCTATACCACATGTACTGTGTCCGCACAGCTAGAGCATCTGCATGATGATTTGATAACCAGCACACTTACTTTCTTCTCTTTTTTGCAAATGATACGTTAACGTAGATCCAGGATGTGTCATTATTTACATGAAGTAGTGTTTGACAATCTTTGTTGACGTGTTATTTTAATGTAGATCCTTGTTAATTAGAGTAGCAACTTCAACACGGCAGATATGCATTTGAATAGTGTGCGTGCATCTGTTTTAAGAAACACATCGAGCATGCTGTGTTCTGAGGCAGTTGTAAGGTACTGCCCTGAAGTACTGTGTTTGTCTCTCGTCAGGAAAGTGCTGTCAGGTTCGCCGTGTATGGGAATGAACCAAGCTGTGTCCGTTTACACCAATTTGGCCCAAGGTTTATGCTTTCAGGCCCTTCTTTCAGTCGCCCTTCCTCTGCATCAGCTGTGCCAGGTATACATATGGAATGGGAGAAAACTGGTGTGGTGTTTCAATGTTTAAATAAATGTTGGTTTTGTTCTCCAGAATGAAGTCTTCCCCTTTTTCTGACTGATTCAGTGTCTAATTTGTGGCAATTCAAGTGTTCCTGTGTTGCATTAATGATGTTTTGCTGTCAGAATTTCTGGTAGTCTGTCAACAGAGCCCAACTAATGCTCTCAGACAAATATGTCTGACTATGGAGCAAGATGAAGATCTTTCTTACTAAAGTCACTATGTACTCTAATATGTATTCTATGTATTCCCCATCTGTAAATTAGCCTGCTCGGGTAACGCGGGTAACACAGCTCCAGCTCTTAGAACACACTCTTCATAATCCAAGGAATACATCTGTGAGTTTGAAGAAACATTGTGGCACAAACACCCGCAAATCTCCACAAGAGTAAGAAAAGTGGGTCTTGTTAGCATTGCCATGTGTAATTACTTTCATTGGGTCCAAAGTAGGTCAGTGAATTGACCTAAATGGAATGAGAGCACTTCAAGCTACAGTAGTGTGTCTCTCTGAAGAGCAAATGCATTGAACTTGAATAAAGAGGGAGGGAAAAACGTCCAGTGCTGCTGCTTCAGATCATACTGTAAATGCTACACAAACAAACAGATAGCGGCAAGAGTGAATATTATTATGGGTAGGGGCGGTCTACAGCAGTACGTGTGAGACTGAAGACTGTTGAAGCGAATAGCATCCCTTTCATTAGATTTGCGTAATGTTCACTGAAACAGCTGGTAACTTAAGCTGAAATGGATACCTACCTGACGTTTTGTGGTAAGTTAGCATGAAACAGGTTCCACAACTACACTACTGTAAGTTACGTTTGGCATTCTTTCATGCTAACGATGAAACTGTTCATGACAGGCTTTAAAACTGACAAGGACCACATTTTAAATAATATAGAACAGTCCGAATTTAGAGTTCGGAAAATAATAATTCGGTACATATTTACACCTAAGCAGAAATATCGGACAAACAATACCCAGTCCTCCCCAAGGATGCTAGTTGTCATACTCGCAGGAATACTCAAGTAGTTATTCAAAATTCTTGGCTAATAAGCTGTCCACAGTGTTGTCATGCTTGATGTCCCATTAATGCCAAAGCTCCAGTTTCTGCTCCCAAAAGTCAAATTATGACTAATTATAAAGCAATTAAAATATCCCCAAAGTGAACTGCTTTACACACAAAATGTCCTAAACGTTAAACTCAGTATCTTTAATGTGCAAACAGTGCACAGATTGCCTTAGACATAATAACAAAAGCAGAGCCCCCTCGAATTCTCGATGCCCTTTAAAAGAAGGAGAGTAAAAAGAAGTCATATAAAAAGCTGACACATGAGAGAAACCGTTTTAGAAGTTTAAAATTGTTCATAAAAAAAGTCACAAATAAGTCCTTATAAAAACTCATCAAAAATTTAAAAAGTTTCCTAAAAGGTCTGTTTTCAATTACCGTTAATTCCAGACTATAAGTCGCTACTCTTTTCCCAAAAAATGAACCATATTCAGTTGCATGTATGGGTTTTTTTCTTATGGCGCCAAAAACATTTTGCCTCGTAACCTGACTCGGCGCCAGACACGGATTTACGGAGGGACCTTTGGGAAGGCACACATTTTACAGGCTCATTTTGGGTTGATATGTTTTATGCACATCTCAGACCCATTTGTGACGAGTGTGTAGGCAGCTCAAACTCCCGGACCAATCCCAGACGGCTCCTATTCCCAAGTCGAGCCAGAGTGAGGCCAAGGTCGGGCACGGCCCTGTAAAGCCCACTGATGACGAAGATAAGGAAGATGAAGAAGGCAATTTAAGACTTTTTCCTGGTAGGCTGCAATATATATACTAGGGGTGTGACGAGATCTCGTGGTAGGAGATCAGATTTGTCTCATGAGATGCGTCTGGTCTCGCGATATCACTGCATTGGAGTGTGAGGGAGAAGTAAGGATAGAAGATGCGCCTGCAACATTTAAATCGTTGGTGTGGCAACATTTTGGATTCCTTGTGGAAAACCTCTGAGCGCCAAAGTCAAAGAATGGCGGCAAGACATCATGAATAAAATACAATATCTGTAGCTACAAATATCATGAAATATATAGTGTGTATTCCCTATCATTATTTAGCAGACATGTAGTAATTTGATTTAAGACCCGAATTACGTCCTCTTCCCGTTCAGGGTTTCAGTAAATAGCAGTGCGAATGAGCCTGGTGTCATTGGTACTGAGGCAGTCAATGAACATTAAGAGCAGCATAGATCCGCGGAGCAAGCACTAATCCACATCAAACTTCACAGTTAGATTGGGCTCGGTGAGACCTTTGGAAATACCCCTCGTTTGCTATAATACCCCCTGAGTTTTAGCCAAAAGCCGCTAAAATCGGCGTGTCCCATTACTTTTGACCACCACGGACCATCCGAGCGGCAAAACTCAGAGGTGCACGCAGACACTTCTAACTGAAAGTTTTAAAATGATTTAATATTAAAACAGCCAAACTCAGATGTGATATCTCTTGTAGGTAGATAGAAGATTCTGTGTCCTGAAGTTTAAAAGCTTGCAGCGAGCCACCAAGGCCTTAAAGTTTTTGTTTGAAGTTTCTAATTATGGTGGTTCGCCTGTTTTAAATGGGCGACAGCCTGCTGCTGCCGTCTTCTTTCTCCACATTTCTCCAATTAAATGTTACCAGTATGTTTCACCAGGGAGAGACATACACACCAGATACACGTTAGTGGGTTATTTATCCCTGACTGTA
>JBBKCR010000006.1:9713127-9727578 GCA_037577295.1 Ladigesia roloffi | reverse complement strand
ATATTACATATTAATAAATGAATGTCAGTTACGGCTCTTTCTTTTTTATTCAAAAACAAAATGCAGTAGGGAGTATAGAAACAAAAATCTAGGTTTATACACGCTGAGCAGGAAAGCGTTTGGTCCAGTGTAGCGTATTAGAGCTGCACACCACATTAGAACTTTAAAACACACACTTGCCCGCATGCAGCTCATACATTTTTATTGCATGTGTTTTTGTTGGGTATTTATTTTTTCACACTCAAGTGTCTCTGATTTCTCTCTCTCTCTCTCTCTCTCCCCCCTTTCTTTCTCATCCTCTCTCTCTCTCTCTCTCTCTCTCTCTCTCCCTCTCTCTCTCTCTCTCTCTCCCTCTCTCTCTCTCTCCCTCGCTTTTATTTTCTTGAACGACAGACAGCAGTCCAAGCCAGGAAGCCATTTCACCTGCATTAATACACAATGAATAATTTATAAATCCCAATTATTTGGTATCATTTATGCAAAGAGTGCCACAGAAGGCATACATAACGCATTAAGGATGGTTAACCCATAAAGGAGACTCTGAGACTTCTCAGAGAAGCAGAAGGTCATATCTGACAGTCAAGATGCTTTTTTCCCCCGCTTCTCCACGCTTATATGGATTTGTCCAACTCCCCTTCTGTTACAATGACTGCGTTCCTGTTCTGTTTGGTGTAGCACTTCCGCTGTAATGAGATCCATTCTGAACTGCACAAGTAGACTGGCTAGAGTTATTTTGTATTTTCTTGTAATCAACTAATTAGGTTTTCTTACTTTGGAGGATCCTTCCTCTGTTGATGGCACAGCCTTTGTTTTATCTTCCTTTGTTTCAACTTGTTCCACTTGTATCTCAGCTCCACTGTCCTCATCCGATGGTCCAGAGGAGAATGAGTGTTCTTCTTTGGAATCTTGATTCCTTTCACTGTTTCTTTCTCATACTCTCAGGGAGTTTTTCCTCGTGTCTTTCCTCAGCATGATTAGAAGGTTTCTGCAAAGCTGATTTGGGATCATGTATGTTAAAGAATGGACCATACAAATAAAACTGAACTGAGTTGAATGATATAATTCTGAAAACTAAATTTGAATGTGGTCAGCTCAGTTTTAATGTTTGCTTCCACTCTGAGTCGTATTCCAAATATTCCGCCCCCCATTCCCCCCATAAATATCCCCCTTTAACCAGATTTGATGATGATTCCTCAGCCCCATTCACCAAGGCCCCCAGTTTGTCCCGAGGGACAGACTGTCCCCCTCACTAGCCCTCATTTCCCTACTAATCCTGTCTTAGAAGGTTTTTCTGTTAACATGGATAAGCACTGGCTGCCTATGCCAGACTAGCGGGCTAAGCTTATGTACAGAACACTATTGAGAGAGGTGCAGCCCTGCAGCTATTGGACTCTGTAAATGTCCATATAATTCAGCTGGATGAATACTGAGGAATTTGCAGTGGTTAAATCTGGGGGCCTGACATGGACATGCGTTCCGATAAGAGGGGACCTAGGCGCGGAGTCTTATTTGGAATCAAAATTGATGCATTATTGGACAGCGGCAGCTATGATCTGGTTTTCTAGCTGACAAATCCATCAAGCGAAAGTAACCTCATCTGGAGAACATGGGCCAGAGCATGGATACTGAGATTTCCGGATTGCACGCCAAAGCCTCCGTTGCAGCCACAACAACAATGGCTTCTGCAAGGCAGGGAAAATGGACAAATATGCTCTTTCCCTTTTACAGCATTTGATTGTGGCGGGGAAACCATAAGTGTCCTTTGTCATGAATTTCAAAAGGCCTCTCTTTGTGAATAAACAACTCTTATAGGAAAATCCTTCACACTCCAAATATGATCAGAAGTTATTCCATATGTGTTCAGATGTAACACACATGGAATTGCATGAATAATGTGGGATCAAAATGACGTCATGTCCCATAACTGTGATCATATTTTTGTGATTATGTACAGTAGAAGCTTTGTGTGAGTTAATGACAACACAGAGAAATTAAGATTGAAAAGGACACATTGGAAAGGGGTATGAAAATGAGTATATCACGATGAGAGAATATTGCATTAAATAAAACATACATTAATTTATTTATTACATGTGAAAAGTAAAAAAATCTGAATTTTCTGTTAGTGTCTAAAATGATAATGTGTGCATTTAGTAACCATGGCAGAGATCACAGTTTGATACTCAGGGTGCTAAATGAGGATTCAAGAATTCAGCAGAGGAAATGTTTGGTTTTTATTTACTGTCAGTGCATCCCAGGAGAGCAGAGTGTTGACATGTTAAAAGGTTAAGGAGATGGATGTGTTCTGTGGATTTATGAAGTGCCTTTCTGTGGCAACAAGGCCACAGTTCACCTATGTGTGTGTGTGTGAATCCCACTAGCCATTAAGACATTAAGTACTTCACACCAGTGCTTGTGTGCAGTTTAACTCTCATGGTGTGAACAAATTTAGTTGGGATTTCACACATACAAGAAAAGCTTTTCTCGCTGTTTTTCTTTCTTTTTTTTTGACACCCACTCTCCTTGACTCACAAACTTAAGTTTGAGCAGTGAGAACACTGTGAAAAAGCATCCATACCCATCATAACCAAGGGCACTGACTTAATGTAGAACTGACAACTTTTACAAAAGTGCAGCCCCCTGACTTTCAAATGACTTCTGCACTGTAATCGTTAAAGTACAGCAGCCTAAGAGGAAGGAGAATGTCAAGGGTAGGAAGGGTGGACGAGGGTATCTGAAGGATGTGGGGAGATTTTCAATGCCAGAATGGTCTAAAAACAAACAACAACAATATTAATATTGATAATAATAATAATAACAATAATAATAATAATTATAATCATCATCATCATCATCATCATCATCACCACCACCACCACCACCACCATCATCATCATCATAATCATCATCATCATCATCATCATCATCATCATCATACATTTATAAGTATAAACTCAACTCAAAATAAAATAATTCAAAAGGATTTTCAAAAAAGTATAGAAACACATAGGAAACACATTTTTATGAGCTCATCCAGCATTATACCAGAAGACTCGTTTAATATAGACCCCTATATTTTTTTTTCACTTTTTTATAAACATTTATACTAAGATACGAACGTATTTTCTTTCTAACTAAACATTTATCACATTATATTTCCAAGAAAGACAATAACGCTGGAGGGTTCTATATGAGCTGGAAGTTCACCAATTGAACTGGTAGCAGGAGCCACACTTTCCGACATTTAGTGCATGCATTAACTGACCGCAGTCTTTTCTAAAGCATAGATCTGTCTATAATGTCATATAATTTATAAAGCATTGCATTATATACATTTTTATAATGCACCTCAGCATTCAAATTTCCAGTACTTCTGACAGAAATTTCACTGCACTGTAATGTATGAAATGTTTCCTACTGTATTACTCACGCTGTCAAACCAGGAAAGTTATCCTGATCCAATGTGGCCAATTACGGCAAGACCTGTCGGGTTTCAATTACTACAACAATACTGGATTGACGTACAAAGCACTGTTTGACTTTAAATTATGAGTTTGCCATTATATTACATGCCTGTGCGATGTACAAAAACACACTCCATCACGGCACATCTGTGGACAACCCATTCCTCTGCTTGGACTTTGGCTGACTTAGAACTCCCACGGTTCAGATGTGTGGCTCGGAGCTCCTCAGTAGTTTCCAGCAGTTCTGCCGTGGGGCTGCAGCCTTGAGTTCTGCCCACCCTCCATAACATCAAGGATGAGATGGTAAAATCACAAGTTTACCCCTCTTGTAAAATTACCCCTCTTGTTAAAAGTATGGGGACACCATGGGTTTTTCTCAGCATTTTTCACTGTTCCTTGGATTTTCTCTTCAAAAACCAAGAGAGCAGTCAATGTTTTCAACACAAAGCGAACATTTTCTGTAGTTTGGTTAAATTTTTCATTTTCAGTACACATCTCCATGTAAAAAAAAAATCTAAACACTGTGTTTATGGTTTTATTTTTGTAGTTTTACACACACACACACACACACACACACACACACATATATATGTGCATGCAGTTGGTAGTTCTTCCGTGAAATATTTTTTTATATATATAATTTATACACACATACTGTATATATATATAGTCTAAGACACTATTTGTTGCTCAATTCTTTGTCAAAATTGTGGGTTAAAAATAGAAACATCTGGATAAAGTGTTACACGGTCTATTAAGAAGTGTGTGTGTGTGTGTGGTGTGTGTGGTGTGTGTGTGTGTGTGTGTGTGTGTGTGTGTGTGTGTGTGTGGAAATCTTCTTCCAGAATCTACAGAGCCATTCAGACGGGTAGTGGGGGAGGATAATGTTCCCATCAAAATGTATCCATGTTTTTCAAGAATTTTTGTTCTGTTCTTTCTGCTTGGTTCGTGTTTTGGTGAAATTGGTGCCTGATACATTCTTTTCCATAATTAAACATTTCAACACACATTTTTGTTTGGAAACACTGCCTCACAACTCACAGTCACCTGAAGTGAGTTGCCACATCTACCACAGATGCTGCCAAAAAAACATGTGTGGACATCTTTATATGTTTGGATCGCCATTTCTGTTACATTAGGAGGGAGATGCCCGGGATGCGTATACATGTGGTGAGCCGAGAGACCAAAGCCAGTTGTGCTCTGTTTGACTTTCAGTTACAGATGGCTGTGGCATCACAGGGATCAAATTCCCAGTCTCCCAGTCTCCCAGGGTCAGTTCTTAGACAGTTACCCAAGTCAGGGACTTGTTTTTACAATGTGGGCCTCATTCATTCGTCATCTAAATTGCTATAATGGTAAAGGTTTTCTGAACATTATATTTTGAAACTTTTGATGCTTTCACTGTTATTTAAAATGTGAAAAATTGCAAAAGTATTAACTGGTACTACTTATATGGACGCAGATAAGTTCCACCTGATAATTGACAGGTTTGCTGGTGGTTGAGAACAGGCAGTGTAGAGGCATGGCCTTTCTTGCTGGGGACTGAATTACCCCTGTACTGAATCATTCTGGAGAAACATTTGCCAAAGGGGATGGGTTTAGTCTTTGTCTGGCCTCATAACTGCATTTTGTGTGTTTGTTTGTGTGTGTGTGCGTGTGTGAGTGTGAGTGTGTGTGAGTGTGAGTGTGAGTGTGTGTGTGCATGTGCGTGCGTGTGCGTGTGCGTGTGCGTGTGTGTGTGCGTGTGTGTGCGTGTGTGTGTGTGTATATCTGTGTGTGTGTGTGTGTGTGTGTGTGAGTGTGTGTGTGTGTGTTTGTGTGTGTTCTCTCAGCTTTCGGTGAAAAAATGTCTTGATTATGTGCAATTATCATGTGAGGTTAAGTGTACAGTAAGGTTTAGGTTAAGCCTTCAAAATTACATATTGAATGTCATGTCCTCAAATCCTAACATTGTATAAATGAAGTGTGTGCAATTATGTATGTATGTGTCTCAACATGGTACAGAATCATGAAAATAAGACAATATAAAATAAAACTTTTAAACTGAAAATAACGAAAATAATACAAATAGCCAAAAGTGTGGCTAGAGTGAAGATTATGTTTAGGTTATATGCAATTAATGTTTAACTGCAGATATATACACCAACCAAAGCATTAAAATCAGTTAATTGCATATTTCCTAAACATTATTTTCATGATTCTGTACCATTTTACCTACACTTGTTTTATACAATGCTAGGAGGTTTGGATATGGCATCCAGCATGTAATTTTGAAGGCTTAACCTGAACCTAACCATACACCTAACTCCACAAGATAATTGCATATTCTCAAGACATTGTTTTATACACACACACACACACACACACCAAACACTGTGTGATCAAGCCATATGGGCTAGTTTTCAATCCCTGTGATCATCGGTGAGCCTTGGAAGCCCATAACATTGTTGCTGGATGAGTGGTTGTCCTTCTTTGGATCACAATCACCACAGAACAGGGACACTCTATGAGACCCATACACGTGGAGATGCTCTGACCCAATTTTCTAGCCATCACAATTTGGCCCTCATCAAAGACACTCAGATCCTTGTGCTTGACATTTTTATCCTGCTGCCGACACGTCAGTTTCACAAACTTACTGTTCACTTTTTGTGTGTGTGTGAGAGATGTGTGAGCTGGCCTTGTGGGTCAGGGCTGCTGCTGTCTTCAGCTGTCACACTGCCGGTGTGCCGCAGGCATTTCCACTGAGACAACAGACCCCAGAACAGACAGAGTGGGAAAGTGCCCACCACTCGCACTTCCTGTCCTCTCTCAATCATTATGCTGTTCACTTCCCTCTTTTTGCCGTCCCTGCACTTTTCATAAGTTAGCTTCTGTGTTTGAAATAACAGTTTGCAATAACATACATTAAGCTTCCATTAACATTTTACTGAATGGCGGACCTGACACCCATATAAAATTATTCTATTTTATTATTTTATTTTCAGTTTTTCTTTCTGATACATTGAAAGCTGCATTTCTTTTTTGTATGCTGTTTCCCTGTGTCAATATATGACAAATGTCATTACTTATATTTATATTTAAATGAATGACATTGTTTTAATTAAAGAAAACCTTTTTTTACATTTTGTTGATAATCATAGTAAAGTGTTAATTTACAATGTATTACAATAGATAACATCACCATACCGTGAGTTAGGGTACGTGTTAGAGTTATGTTAAACAAGCAGCACATTTGTTTGTAAATATGAAGCAATGTATCATAGTACAGAGTACATAGCATATAGCACTGGGGTGGAGGTAGCTTACTGGGTAGGAAAGTTGCCTCTGGACCATGAGGTCATGGGTTCGAATCCTACCTTCTGCATCACCACTGGGTCCCTGAGCAAGACCCTTAACTCCAAGTTGCTCCAGGGAGACTGCCCCCTGTAGTTAGTGAATGGAAGTTGCTTTGGAGAAAGGCATCTGGTAAATGTAATACAGCATTTATGATATGTTAATTAAAGGTAGAAATCCAACATATTAATTATTCTTTATTGTGTGGCTTAAGGAAGATGGAGACATGCTTTTTTGCATATGATGTGTTCTCTGTATCTACCAGGGAGAAGAAGAGTGGGTTAAGTAGATGATCAGGACTGTGTGTTGTGGTGTGGGCTTTGCAGAAAAGGGCCATGGCATACAGATGGAACAGATCGGGTGTGGGAAGACCTATGGGCTTAGTGGTTATGTGCTGTCTTAAAAAGTTTCGTTTTTTTACTGTAACTGTTAATCATTCAATAAAAGCAGATGGAACCACAAGGTGCCAGAAGGAGAAGAGGCTATAAATGCTCCTCCCACAAATACATTCTTTCACAGCAAATACAGCAGGGTTGGACACGTTTATTCTGTCAAACATTTTGGTGAACATAAGGAAAATCTAGGATGCACAACTTAGTTTTGATTTAGAGTACTTTAACGGGTTTGAATGAAACTCAAATTCCATCATGGATAGGGGGAATGCAGTTATCCAACACCATCTGTTTCAGTGTAATTGAAGAGCAATTGCCCCTTAGTTACTCAATCAACCAATTAAACAAATTTAATTTCTAACTGGGATATGTCTAGGCTCAATTACCCTCATCCCTGCTTAATCTAAATGTCTCTTAAGCAGAACCTCTCTAGCCCACATAGGTGAATAAGAAGAGTTGGCCAAAATTCCTCCCCTGTGATGTCAAAGACTGATCTGCAGGAACAGGATGTGCTTGGCTGCAGTGGCTGTGGCTAAAGGTGGCACAATTAGTTATTGCTTTTACAGGCCAATTCTTTTTTCACATGGGAGAAATAGAGGTTGCATAACATTTTTATTGCAGTAAATGAAATGACTATTTAACAAACTGTGTCCAAGGTTCCCGGTGTTCTGTTACATTACATTTTGTGTGAGGATCAGAAAGAATGTAATGCAATAAACATGCAAAACCAGAGCAAAATTGCTGATGGGGGGTGAGGAGGTGAGACTTTTTTAAAGCTATTTTACCAAAAGCCATGGTTGTCTATATATGACACATTATGACCTTTCGTTGTAGCAACTGCACAGTAATATTTAATTGCCTAAGAGCATCTGTGTATTGAGGCAGTTAAGAACATTTAGCTCTATGTGCATGACCTGATCTGAATTCCTCTGAAAGGGTGTGGGCTTGCATGGGGATCATGGCTTACTGCAGCTATTTTGGTCAGCGTACGTCGGTGTCCTTGAAGGTGGCATAACAACGCAGCACTGCGTGAATGTCTGAACCATAAAAGACTTTTATAGGCAAGCTTAGGAAGCAGCAAAGCTGCCAGTCAAAAGCATTGAACTGAGACAAATCCTCAGAGCCATTTCTCCATAAGCTTTAAGCAATGCCTCAGTGGAACCAGTAATGGAAACTTCTGGATATCTTTGAGTGGTTTTGGATCCTGCTCAAACGGAGAGGTAGAAAGGCTGATTGACTGGTATTCATGGTGATTCCTGAGCCACTCTTGCTGTGACAGGCTGTGAGTGGGCAGCAGAGCTGAATATTCCTCGATGAGCTCCGAGCCAGGCCCCGGCTCTGCTCACAGATTTTTGCCTGCGTTTCCGTTCATTAGATGCCCAGCGGGGAATGTGGCAGGTCGGTAAGGGTGGCATGCGAGGCACAGCCTGCAGGAATGTCCTACACTGGCACACTCAAGCTGCAAGCTGTCCCCACTCTAATTGCAGAGAGTGTGTGTTTATGTGTGTGTATGCCTGTGTGTATATGTATGTATCTACATCATGCATTTTGTCCCTCTGAGCTCATTTTGCAACCTGCTTATAACACGCATACCACTCAAGGCTCCTCTATACATGTAACTGTATCACTCAACCTGTAATCTGGTAAATACATTTACATTTAAATTTACGGCATTTAGCTGATGCTGTTATCCAGAGCAACATACATCAGTGCTCAAATAGTCCACAATTGTATCAAAGACCTGTAAAGCAAGACTTAAGTTAACCTCCACCAATTGGCTATGGTACTGTAGCTCAGTACACCTGATCAACACCGTCACTGATACCTAACTACACCAATCGTGACACATAAGACAACACCTGTAAAAGAAAGTCAGAAGGTAAAAGAACGTTAGGAATGTAAGGAGGGTTTGTAGTAGTTGTATGCAAGCGGAATAAAAGATGGTTAGTCATCAAGGTGCTCTTTGAAGAGGTGGGTCGTCAAATCAGGTGTGACATTGGTAAAACCTATTTCTGGATCTCTACGTAACATGCATGTGCTGATGGCATCAAACAGTGTTAAATAAAAAAGGAATGTTGCAACAACAAAAGTGTGTTGGTCCAGGAAATAGCTGCTTGAAACAATCACTGTATGACATTGCTTGCAGCGGTTAGATATTTAGTTACATTCAGTTATGCAGTTCAGTTCAATAACCCAGTGTATTCAGTTCGGATTCCGTATTCAGTATTCATCTCTCTCTGGTCCTTCAGTGTTCCTACAGTTGCTGAAGGAAATTCACTGTGATGCATTGCAGAGATCTGGGTAGGAATCAAGCTCGCTCATTCGGTTTGAGCGAGTCTATAGCTGATGGAGCCCAAGTGCTGCGTGGGCCTATCTTTAGCCAGCTAGGACCGGGGAGCTCGCCGCGGGTTCAGCCTGTTGCCATGGAGACTTTTGTACCTGCCTGAGGCTGCCGACAGTGGTATGAATGATGGGAGGAGAGTGCGGAAGAGGCACGTGTTCAGATACAGTGCACAGGAAAAGGGTGCACATCTAAAGTGGCAGATCCCCCTTTAGAAAATACATTTTGGATATCCATTTATGCATTCAGCATCAATAAACGAATATTAAAATCTAACACACTATTCTCAGTTACTGTGTAGTTTGATCAGTCATATCCCTGAGGCACTAAGGGATCTTAAGCAGACGATGAAGCAATAATAATTAAATGAATACCGTGAATATGATTTTTCTTTTATTACAGTTGCAGTATGCCCTTGGAGAATCCTATATTTTTATAACCTTGCTCTGAGCTAAAGTAGCCACTTGCTTATGAAGGTAAACTTAACACAGCACATAGGTCCCATTACGGACATGCAGGCTTCACAAAAGTGGCTGGATGCCAAACCCCCATTCCTTTGAAGCTAATTTTGGGTAAGGGTAATTTGTTAATTGTGTGTCAGTGCTGATGCCTGCACATGTCGATTGGGGGACTGACAGCTGATCAAAGTGAGCGAACTTGTGTGTGTGCGTGTGTGTGTGTGTTCGTGGGGGGCTAGTGTGTCTGTTGTTTGGCACTAGTCAGCTCACACATGGTCAGGCAGCCCAACTCTGACAGGCTCAGGAGGAGCTTGGAGAGGGAAAGGGAGAGAGAGAAAGAGAAAGTGGGAGAGAGAAAGATAGAGAGAATCATCCAGGAGAAGAGGAGGATGTGGTTGTGTGCATGAGAGACACAGAGAGAGAGAGAGAGAGAGAGAGAGAGAGAGAGAGAGAGAGAGAGGGAGGGCAATCAGCCAAAGTGGTAACCCTAGATCAACCCTCAGCCTACAGTACCTGCGCCTCTACACACACATTCATATACATGCATGTGCGCACACACACTCACACACACACACTTAGACACACATACACACACACACACACATCCATGATGGACTGTAGTCAGAACAGAGCAAAGTGACTTCCCTCCAGCTTTTGCTCAGCCAACCATAGATCTCCCAGCAGCCACACACTACTGGTAAGTGTCTCTTTTCTTTTTGTCTACCCTAGAGTGTAAGAATCCTTTCTTGTACTGTACATGGATCATTTTGTTTGATTATCTGTCTTCATACAGTTCCTCCTTAGAATGTGCCTTTGTTGCTTAATACACAATAGTTCTTTTTATCATATTAGACCATAGAAAAACTCATGTTACGTCTGTGGAAAGGAAAAGTTCAGTAACTACATGGCATTGTTTTGCTCGGTCTAAAAAGGGCATGGGGTCTTTGATTCAGTAATCTTATAATTCCTCTAAGCCTGATGATTTTTTCCAGACAGCCCGAGCACCCCAGTGGGAGTCCTCTAATGCCTTTATCAAGAGATTTAAAATGGGTCTGACTTGTGGTTGAAAAACACTATGCTGTCGTGTCTGATAGCCTCAAGAGGCTTACAGAGTCTCAGTGACGGCAGCAGTGTGGTCAGGGAGATCCCCCTACTCAGCTTATCTACGTCTACTGACCACACACTAGCAAGTACCAGGAGTTACTTGGTTGAAAGGGGGGACAAAGATAAAGAGAGGGAGAGAGAGAGAGAGAGAGAGAGAGAGAGAAAGAGAATGTGCGAAAGAGAGAGAGAGAGAGAGAGAGAGAGAGAGAGAGAGAGAGAGAGAGAGAGACTGTAGGTATACAGTACAACAGCACATCATTATAATGATAGCAGCATGCTGAGAGTTACCACTTCAAATCATGGGCAAATTCATCCCAGCCGCTGCTCCGCTGGGATTGGTCGGTTAAACTATTAGCAGAAAGATTAAGGACTGCAGATTAGTGGGTGTCTGTCTTTCTCTCCCTTTCTCTCTCTCTCTCACAGGGTCACTGTGTAAGAGGTCAGAGAAAGGAAAGAATGAGCATTTAGCTAACTCTTTGCCATGATGGCAGATTGACTGGTTTTATCTTACAGGATTGTTCATCTGTTAGACAAGGCTAACCGTCTGAACTGTGAATGCTGTGATTGTGGCAGGATTAAGGATTTATTCTCACAAAGCTTAGTAAATGTTTGATTACATGATCCTTTTTGGTCACTGTACATGGATAGATACAGAAGAAAGAGAGAGAGAGAGAGAGAGAGAGAGAGAGAGAGAGAGAGAGAGAGAGAGAGAGAGGTGTCATGTTTCTATTTTCAGCATTTAATGGTTCACAATTTTCAAATCATTCTGTGTCGTTTTCCGGTAAATCTTTTTTTGACTTTTTGTTAATTTTAAGGGGTTAAGTTATTTATGTCAGATATTGACTCTAATCTGACTGCATTTACAGCTGCCAACAGAGATGCATTCCAACAGACAGCATGTTGTAAAAGTATAAGTTAAGAAATATGTTTTGAGTGGGCTTAGCCTCCTGTAGTGTTACTGTTGTTGGGAGATGTGTGTGGCCTGCCAGTGTCAGAAATTACTTCCTTCAGTTTTGAAGGCAGTGTCACTTGCTCACAGGTCGCGGGAGCATACAGGGCAATGACTGTCCCAATGCTCAGCACAGCTGGGCAGAGACTCTATTGTCTAATGTCAGCAAATTCCCTCTTAGCCTTGGCATGTCAGCAGGTGTAGGCCAGGATGACCATTGCAACTTTCCTTAAACTTCTACAAAGCGGTTGTCCTAATTTCATTCACCATGATTCATATATCATATGTAATCTTTCCATATATTTCACTTTAATGAAGACATCAGTCCCCTTGCAAGAGACTGGTCTCAAGTTATATTAGCTCAGCTCGGGTCCCAACACAAAGAGAGTAGAAAATGTGATGGCATTTATTTATTTATTTATTTATAAGCTAAATTGACTTATATTTAAAGCTTTATGACATGATTCATACTCTCAGTTCTGTCTTTCTGATTACTCTTTAATCCTTTTAATCCTCTGTATTTGTTAAACCATGATTTACAAGAAAATAATCAGGTGAATATATTAACATACAGAAATATGAGCACTTTAGAAGGCTATCACATATCTTTAGTTTCAAGTATAGGGAAAGTGTTATTATGGTACTATGCTATTACTACTCAAATTTTTATGTATTCTAATCCAAATAGACTGAATACGTCATATGGTGCTTGGCTACCAGGATTATCAATGTCTTCACTTGTTCAAAGTGATATTTTTAGAGGCTTGGCAAAAAGAATCAAGCAGATTAAGTGAGTGATTGTCACGGATATATCCTAGTCATCTGAGGCTAAGGGCAAATTACTTTGTGCTTTTACTTGTCGGAGTTCATTTGCTTTATATAAGAGGTAGAGTTTTAAAACCCAACCCATCTTTCAATTAATGAGTCATCAGGCAACATTCATTTAGCAATCTTCATGCTTCCTCTGGTTTCATTGCCTAATCCTGTTATTGACGTCATCTATATTAGCTGTAATATATAAATTCATGTTGTGCTGCTGAAAAGATTATTTCCTTAAATCTTTCCTAAACACATGTAAAACACAGATTTTTAGGCTTAAGTGGTGGAATACATGTTAAATATGTAGAGAAATGTTAATTATGTATATAATCATGGAAATGTTTATGCTATTATACTTCAAACTTCAGATTTATGTTCATATCTGAAATGTAAGATTTTTCTGAGCTTGACTGAGCACAAAATTGAAGTATTAAAAGTTTCTAGCGGTTCAAACAATGTATAATAAAACTACATTCTAACACTTATAGATACAACTTTTGCAAATGTCAGAATAGTTGAGCTAGTTCCAAGGCATGTTTATTTATCATACTAATTTTTGAAGTGAAATGTGGATGGTAGTCCTACAGATTTGTCCTTAAAATGCAGGTCGTTATGGAATTATTATCAACAAATCAGAACACAAAGCCACTTGTTTATCACACCTTATTCAATCGAATCGTTTTGATGCTGTTACAACTAGTTGTAATGTTGTAATGACCCAAAAAAAGAGTATTCTGTTCTGTATTCTGTTTTACTTAATGTGCACACGTCACCTGGGTCTGGGTTTAGTCATTTAGTTGTTGTTTAGAATATTCTTGCGCTGGAGTTGTGGGACAAATGCAAGTAATATCTTATATAACTGCATGAGATAAAGTATTACAAACAGCTCATGTGGGCATTTTATAAGTGAATAATGAACCAATGTGCATTACTAAAAGATCTAAATAAAGTTCTAACATGATTTAACATTTTCAGTAGAATAAAAAATTCACATAACAAAAAATCATGTGAGCAGTTCTTGCATTCATGGATCTATTTTTTTTTTTTCTGGACAACATTGTTTCATGTAGTGTCTTAATATGTCAAAGCAAGTCTACGTCACATGACCTAAGTTAACTGTAAAGCAAGTGTGAGGATTTAGGAAAATTACTGGGTGTGCAAAAGCTATTATTTCTAATCATCTGCACTAGCTTCATATATGTAGAGCAAAAGTAAGAATAATCAAACATGAACATTTAACATGTCTTTTGAATAAATGCTAGCATGAAAAAGAATCAGTGAGTAGCTCCCATTGGACGATTGTACATCAACTTGCCACAGGAGGAAAGAACATAAAACACCAGGCATACTCTGTATTATATTGTAATTTGCACAACATCTTGAGCACTATAGGGTACATGTTGAACATCAGTATGAACAGCGCTCCACACTGTGTCACACTCAGTAAGGCAAACATCCTCCTCCACATTCCACACTTATGAAATATATGAGAGAGGTGTGTACGGTGCTTTCACTCACACACACACACACACACACACACACACACACACACACACACACACAAACACACACACACACACACACACAC
>JBBKCR010000006.1:9677657-9694789 GCA_037577295.1 Ladigesia roloffi | reverse complement strand
ACACACACACACACACACACACACACACACACACACACACACACACACACACACACACACACACACACACATCCACACACAAAAACACAAGTATTTCCTGCAGACATTCACACATATTGTTGCTGTAAAAATAAAAAAACCAACAACAAATCTCTCTTTAAAGGGTTTTTTTTATGCACCAACAACAGCTACTATGAAACAATAGGAAAGTTAAAAATAACTTGGGATAAAACCTTTTTACTTCAACTTACTTCAGAAATAAAGACCATTGTCTTCTTCTGTAAAATTGTACCATTCGGAGACACAATATTTTCTTTTTTTTACCTTGTATGTGCATAAGTGGCGGACATGCCCTTCATCTGTGGTGTCAAATCATTGATAATCAAGAGTTTGCAGCTCATTTTTGAAAGAGTTTGTAGCTAAATGCCATAAATGTAAATTGTACAGAACTGGCAGCCAGCACTCTCCTCCTAGCATGTTAAGCTGTCCAATGTGGTTGCAATAGCGGCAGCTTGAAAAGATGTGGTGGATACCACAGGATACCTCATACCTCCTCCCAGTGTTGGCTGTGCCTTGTGAATGGGGAGGAAAGCAGCCAAGTGAGAGACTGCAATGCCAAATAAAGTAGGACAAGATGACTACAAAATCAGTGTGTCAAATAACACTGCAAGATTATGTGTAGTAACATGCATAGTAATGACTGCAATAGGAAATAGAAAATAAACTTTCCTGGGGTCTTTTGCCTCATAATTCATTAGCCCAAAACACTTTAAGAATGGCATTTTAGTAGCCCTTTACTGATACACTCTCAACTACTTCTGAATTTTCATTGGCAAAACAGTTACAATAAAAATAAATACAATAATTTGTATTTTTTCAAAAAGTGTCATGTTAATCAAGGACATTCAGAGAACCGTGTGTGCATTTTCAGTGGTGTACTTTCCTGCTTATTTCAGGGAATTCAGGGTCACCAGTACTGACTGATTGTTCTGAAATCTAACAGAAGTTTCAACAGACCAAAAAGAATTCAATCCTTTCATCTATTTGTTTGATTGGTGATGCCAGTCGGAAGTACATATTTGCAGTCAGTGATGACAGCTCTTGAAGACATCCTGTGACAGTAATTGTGTGTGTGTGTGTGTGTGTGTGTGTGTGAGAGAGAGAGTGTGTAGTGGAGCAGTAGAGGCAGACTGCTCAGCTATTGGCTGCTTCTCGCACATTCAGTGAGAGTTGCAGTCTCTGTGGCTACGGGGAAGAGCACCAGCCTAGCATTCTGCACTCTGCTGCTGCTCCCTGCACAAGGTAGGACGGCCTCAGCCTCACTCCCAGGCAACTTCTCAGGCATCCACTTTACTTCACAACTACAGGTAACTGATGGAGTGACCAGTGCATTTTGTGCATGTTGTTGAGGTTTGCAGTGCTGCCGATTTTGTCTGCTGGTGTTTCTTCCCCTATTGGGAAATTGACTCTTATTGTGGGATGTCAAAGCTCAAAGCAAGAAGATAGGGATATTGCTTTGAAACTCACAGTACAGCAGGTGACTTTTGATGATGGTTGCTACAGGTCGATAAAGCACTGATTAAATTTGCATGCAGTTTTACTGTCTTTCCTTTGCTGTTGTCTTGAGAAGTGAATTGTACCAGTTTCATGTTTCTGAATATGCAATTTCTGATTTCATTTCACACATATTACTAATAACAAACACACTTGAACAACTAAAAAGTTAGCTTAACTAATTCTTGAACTTATTTCAAACTCTTGCGTCATGATGTTGAAAAAATTCGCTTTAGTTTCAATTAATGTGACCTCTCCCACCTTTTACGTGTGGGATACAATAATTTTGTTTTCCAAATTTCAATTTTAATTCTGTATGTATATTGCGGTCACTGATTCATTCACTTCCAGCAGTATAATTGCCTTCATTATTAACACAGAGTTGAAACTAAATAGAGTGGGAAAGAAATCAGTCAATAGTGTTTTTCTTTGTTATCACTGTGAATCTCACAGTTTTTTTCTTCAAAAATACGCACGGACATGGCAAATATCTGATTTGATATGCTGACAGAAGTCTAGCCGCATATCTCAGCCCCTCAGAATGTGTGCGCAGAGGCTTTCCAGTCCAGAGGGAGAGCAGTCAGAGTGGATGGGCACTCACAGCTACTGATTACTGATGAAGAGCTCTGCTCCCTCATCAAATTGGCAGACAGGGGTGCTCTAGAGTACCAACCATCAAACCTCCACAGGAATGAGAAACATTTTCCACTCAAAGCGCTCAACATTACCAATCTCTGAAAATATCACATCTCATTTTACCACTAGGTAGAAAGGGGTCCTTTTGTGGAAATGATTACCAGTGAATTATTTAAGTGTTTGACGTGTTTTAATGTCATAAATGTATTGACTGCTAGGGCGGTTTAAGGATATGTGCTGTGTGTATTGCCTCGCCACAGCTGTTGTTGTTTCCTTGTGCTTTCGAAAAACTTGCATGTGCTCCTGCGGTGAGACTTTTGGCCCAGGGGAGGCTAATCAACCCGTCTCGTAAGCTTTTCAGAGATGGGCTGGCTGAAGGTCTGAATGGCCAGCCTACGCAGTGCCAACCTCTTTTCATTCCATCCCTGTCTATGATTCACAGGTAATTGTGCCTTTGTGACACATCTTTGCAATTAAATAAGCAAGTTACTTTCTATACCACGTGCACCATCTGTTGCCAAGACATAGTGTGTAGAGATAAAGAATTTTAGAATGAAGCCTGTCAGAAGACTCAAAGTTTGAAAAATACATGTTTTGGAATTAAAATGTGGATATTGTGAATTAAATATATGACACCAAGATAATTATTTCCAGTACAGAGTGAATTAAAATTAATTATTGTGTTGGATGAAACATAATCCAGTCGAGTGTGAACCAATGACTTTGTTTTGAATTTTCAGTGGATGGAGAAATACAAAAATATTTGCATCCTGACATCACTTCCAGCCATCCTACTAACACAGAGAAACATTTGACCTTATCAGATGTCATGTACAGAAAAAGGTCCACAAGTGAATATGAGAGACACAGAAAAAAAAACAGTGTACAAGTCAATATGTGTTGCACAATCAGTAATTTACTGTATTGGAGCACTTCATGGATGTTTGTAGTGGGCCCATTGCTTGAGGCTACACTTGTATAGGCATCCATTGACAGAACCTTGATCACAATGGCATATCTGCCAATGAGGTTCACATCTGTCCCCTACATTTCCCCTAAAAGTGCAGACACAGTAGCTCAGAGTGCATGTAGGTTGTGTTGCGGGCAAAGTTACTTGCTCAGGGACAGGACAGAGATGATCTCCTTCTGGTTGTTCTGGCTGAAACTTGTGGTAGGTGTTTCTGCTCGGTAATACCTCAGTTTTGCTCTGTCTGTCTTCGATGCTAATCTGATATCACTGAATTATTTATTGCATAGCGATTTTTATGACACAAATGCTGAGACTAATAGGCTGCAAGCAGGAACGTTCGCTCACCAGCTGAGCTGTTATACCTACCGGGCTGTTGCCATGGCACTCATCACTTTTCCAGTCTGTTGTTTTCATCGTGCTTTATGCCTTTTGTCCAGCTTGTTTAGGGTGAAATTTCTGGAAGTTGAACAGGAGGGTGATTTGATCTTTTCTCCTTGGATATTTCACTCTGCTGTGGGGAGGTTTCGCCAAAGATCAGTGTTTACGGTTTAATTATTACTTACATTATGACAAAGTGTGTCGTACAACAATGTACTCAGCAAACGCTTCGAGATAATTATTCTGTAATTACATTTACATAACGGACAAAGCAATGTAATGATGGGTCTGCTGTGATGAAGCAAGTTGTGGGGCTTTGAGTGTGTTCCGCAGTGGATCTGTGTATTCAATGGCTATGTATCCAGTGGCTGTTGTATTCCTGTGTGTGAAAGAGTTTTAGGATTAGAGTGAACATCACTTTGACACTTGGCAGTAGGCAGGGGTGAGCTCAGAGTTAGTTTGGTTGATCTGCAATCAAGCTGCATTGTCTTTATCAAACCATGTCAGCACGACCAGGACACACGGTAAATAATGAGCCACTATGTGGTTTGTTATTTTGGCCTCTCAGTGGGAATCTGGACGACGCAGCAAATATGCTGGAATCTGCAGCGACTCATGTTGCTATTGCTGTTAGCGCTGTGTGTTGGTATGCTGTCAGAGGGAGACGACCGTACTCTCCTGGGGTTCTCGCTCTGCTCCGGACACTTCCTCTCTGGAAGTTAATGAGGGCCATGGTTAATCATCTGGAGGGACACTGGAACATCACTGGTGGGCGAGGAACCCTATTCTGCAGTCTTACATAATGGATCCATTTACTTCCATCAGGCTGCTGCTCTCCCTCCCTGAGCACGGCCCACTTAATGTACTGATTCACTGTAATAGTAAACAAAACAACTTTTTGCTTTATTCTGTAGTGTCTGAAGCTCTTCAAATAATGCTGTCCAGGGAATACGCGTTTGAATGTGCTTAAAAGAGAAATGAATGAGCTTTTGGAACAAAAGTGTCTGCTTGAGCAGATGAACTGCACTCTGATGAAAACAAAACTGTGCCTTTGTGGTTTCAAGATATGATCTTTTTGTGGCAGCCGTTTTGGTGGAGTGCTGAACAAAAAAAGCATGTTTGATACTAATAGATTTGGACTCATGCCATGCAATTTAACAAAAGGCAAAATGCCACCTTTGATGTTAAGGACTCTTACGAAGCCTGAACACTGTGTTTGGTCCATGACCAAAACCAGACAGGGTGAAAAAGGCTCAGTAAGCTCTGTGAAGTAAAGTTATTGCTGTTTACTTATTAATTATGTTAGCATGTCTGCCATTTATTTTAAGAATCAGAGCCATTTCTTTCTGTAAGCCGCATAAGCAGCTGTTAAGGTCACAAGGGTGCCCCATGCATATGTAGTAGACTTATGTCATTTGTAATATGTAGCAAGTATTTGTAGTTCTCATTTGTAATTTGTAATTTATTTTATATAATATAAATGGTTTGGGTAGGTTTCAACCAATAGGATGCTGCTTAGCCCTCCATTTTCAGAAATGGCCCTGTCAGAAATATCCTCTACAACAAGCGTGGGGTGCTAGACTCACACTGCACCGTGTCTTGAGAGATTTAAAGGTCTGGTTTAATATGCTCCTGGTCAGAGGCATGCTGATCTGACATTTATTGCTGCGGATTTTTGTTCTGTGTTGTTTCTTGTAGGGCGCTGTAAGGTGTCCCGAAGTGGATGGCATTGAAGTGAACGAAGGTTGTTTTCATTCTCGAAATCCGACAGAAACAGAGGCGACGTCCCTCTCCAAGACAGTAACCATGGAGACCAGTGAGCAATCCAGCACAGCAAACATAATCGACTGTGAAACGGAAGTCCAGGAGACAGAGTTACCTGACAACAAGGACACAAGCACTGAAGATGAACAAGCTTGCTACGATGATGATCTATTAGAATCCCTGAGTGCAAAAGTAGTTGTTGACATTTTAGCGGAACTGCCTCCCACAGAGACAAATGCTGCTGAATCTGAAGACATGGCCTGCCCAAAAGAAGCATTAGTCTTGGAGGACAATCATGATGAGCTTAATCGCAATGAATCCATCACGTCCTCTGACACACCGTCTAGTGCTGAAAGTGTGTATGAGAATGAAACTATGCATAAAAGACAGGATTCAGTGCGAGAGGTGCAGCCCGAAAACACAGTGTCTATAATGCAGAAACCTGAAGATGACGTCATACTAGACCCAGTGGAGACAGAATCCCATGAGGCCATCTTAGACGTACTAGGCTTATGCGGTGACGCAGATGAATCCATGCTGGAAGCATACATTAGGGAGGAAGTTATGTCCGACATCTCAACAGACTCTGTTCATGACCCTGAAGATTTGGATGAGTGTGTCCACGTCGAAATTGCAGCTGCTTCATCTGACTCTGAGTCTGATGAAAAGTGGAGGACCATATTTTCCTCCTCCATCAATAAGGAAGACGATGACTCCTATCTGGACAGTCTTGAGCTAAGTGCACAGGAACTCTTCATTCAAAAGCCTGAGGTGAAGAACACTGAAAATCACTCCGATGGAAAAGAAGAAGAGGTGGAGAGGGACTTCATCCCTATGGAAGACGTGCTGGAGCAGCCAGACTGTAACTCAACTTGTGTGCAGCCAGCAAAGGAAATCTCTTACAATCCCTCAGCACTGTTCCACGGCTTGTCCAAGATATCGGAGGATGAGGAAGAGCTCGGTAAGAATTCAGTAATTCACAAGGACACTTTGTCTAGTTCTGTCAACTCAGACCCAAACCGGAAGATTCCAAAGGATTACTGTGTGATTCAAGAGATGAAGAGTGAAAATGTCAGTACAGAGCATGTGGATTTCAGAGTTGCTCGCAAACAGTGGCTGCAGATGGAGGAGCAAACAAAGAATGTAGTACACCAACCAGTCACCAAGAGCGGCACCTGCCAGGGCAGTCACAGCTTTATGTACACCCCAGTGCGCAATATTGACAGGCCCAAGAGAGATCATGACCTTGAGAGTTTGGCACTTGGAAGGGACTTCTCCCACAACCAGTTCAGCCCTTGTTCAGAGGATTCCGGACTGGATGACTCTAGTTACAGGTCACCTTACGATGACCCAGAGACCCCAGTTGAGAAGGAGATCCGTTCTTTCCTAGAACGAGAGGAAAATCTAAAGCGTGAAAGGGTAATGTCCAAATCCTACTCGAGTGACTGTGTACAGGGTAAAGGAAGAGCAGTCATCTTAAACCCAGGAAAATTATGTCAGGAGGTGGATGAGAAGAGAAAGATGTTGGAGCATCAGGCAGACAACTGCAGATTGTCATCCAGCATCACGATGCCATCTTTCATCATTACCTCATCACCAACAAGAACATCACAGAAGCACGAAATGGCAGCAAACAATGTTATTATCCTTGAACCTGACTCTTCTCATCAAAGTCCACGCCATGCTGGGAAGCTGGTGACATCTAAATCTGCTGACTGGAGATCAGAGGATCCCCCAAATGTTATTATACTGGAAACATCAAACCTAATCATTCGAAGTGCTTCAGAGTTCAATCTGAACACTTCTGAGGAGACCCAAGAGAAAACCTTCCTCAACAACCCATTTTTCAAGCTGCGATCCAGGAGCAGCCTCTCTCTGGTTGATGAAGAGATTAAGATGGTTAAACAACGAGAGGAAGAATTGAAAAGACAAAGAGCCAATCTTTACTCTAAAGACAAGTTTCTGCCTTCTACCAGTCTTCTGAATAGCCCATTTGACAAACAAGGTGTGTCGTTTTGTACTCAAAACAAAACATACAAAAATCACACACACACACACTTCCTGGTAGTTATTCATGTTCTTCATGTGCAGCAGTTGTTTTAATTTAAATAGACAATTTCTCAACACGCAATACCCGGTCCCAGGTACACAGAGCTACCATGAAACACACTCACGGTAGCCTGTGTACCTCTACATTAAAACACATACAAACAAACCCCATCATAACCCAAAACACTCCAAATACACACACTGAACACATTAACCCCACAACATAAAATAATTCCACAATAACACAATAAACACACCTAAACATTTCAAGGCATGAGTAATGCATGCTGGGACAGCCCTCCCCAGCCCAACTCCGTTATGTTATTAAGTCTAAATAAATAAAATTTTAAACATCTGTAGAAAAGAAAAAAGTTCAATATGAATACCTTATGCTATTTACAAAATTGCTCGGTATAAACACTATATATACGTAACACAGTTGAGTGGAAAAAACGCCAAAAGATAGTTTGGAGCAAGTAATAGCCCATATTAGAAGCAGTATTATATAATGAAAAAGTCATATTGACCTAAGTAGTAATATTGCACATGAACATGAAGGCTGTTGCACATAAAGTACTGCAAGTAATGAAGTGATTTAGCACCCATTTAGATCTTGTCACATGATACTGCACATAATGATAATGTTTTAGCACCCAATAAGTACAGTGCGCAATACTGCACATGGTAAAATGCAACAACATCAATAGCCTTGTAATAGACTTGCAAGTTATTTAATCATGCATATTTAGAAAAACAAGCATCATAAAGACAATATCTGCTGATTTTCAGATGATATACCAATCAAGTGTAAATCCTCTCCCTCGTCTCCTATGAAGACTTGCAAGATGGACCGCTCAGCCCTGTCATGTGATCACAGAGTAAGTTTCACTGAATCTGAAAACTATAACAGTGTAACTATTACACTGTATTGCTAATCCAGTGGTTGCAAATCCTGAAGTATCCCCATTCTGTACTTTTTAGTGTTTTCCTGCTTGAAGCTAAGCTAGCCCAATTGATCATCTAGTATACGGGCCTTTATTGAGTTAAAGATGTGCATTAGAGCAGAAGAAATGTTAAGAACATGTGTACTAAACAAACTGGGCTAACTTCGAAATACAGATAGAAAATGATACATCTACAGTTCACAAGAATATGCCTGTTTCATTGTATAATTGGAACTGAAAACAATCTAAATGTACTTTAATCATTTCCTTCCATAGTTTCCTGAGACCTATTCTGGAGGCCGCCGCAAAAGTGCCATGGCTCTGCGATGGGAAGCAGGGGAGTTTGCACATAATGACTAGAGAGCAACAGACCTAATATCAACCAACAGTTTTCTGTGTTTCATGTAAAAGACTTTAGCAGTGTTGAAGACTTGTGCTGATTTCACGTGATGCCCGAATTGTAGACACATGCCATTGCTGCTTGTGTGGTCCCTCAAGCTCTTCATTCATGTTCTGCAAAAAACAGTGTTTGCCAAGACGCCTGAATGTTAGCTGAATGTTAATTGTTCAATCTATGCTTATTTCTCAACATAAATGCAGAATAAGAAATGAAGCATATTTTATTGTAATGTCTTAGAACAAAGGAAATATATTTAATGTATTTTCATATTGTATTTTCTTGTAAGAAAATTTGTATAGCCCTGCTCGACACTAAAATATATAAACCAGGATGGCATAAAGTAAGATGTAGTGAACTCAGGCAATTGTCCCCTGTCCAAAATCCCCCAAACCCCAATGTGAATGCACTAAAAAACAGCCTGAAATATTGCATTAAGGTTGTTGGTTTCCTTTTCTTTTAAACACATTTAGCGTTTGACATTAGAGGCATTTCAAATATGGATATTGTCTTTTTCAGACATGATCTTTACCCTTTAATATTCCCATTTAATCGTATCACAAAATGAAAATAAGTATCTTCATTATTAAAGTGATATTAATTGCATTCCTGTGTTAATGGAAAAAGCATTATAATTGTAATGCTTTGTATTTTGTCCAGAAAGATGTTGTTATGCTTATGTGACTCCATTTTGGTTCTAAAAGACCATGAGTATTGCTTGCTTATTCCATGTAAGCCATTTCAAGTACACTTTTGCATTGCTTTCTACTGAAAAGGGAAAAAAAGTATAAACTTTTAAAAAAGGAAGAAGAAAAAACGTTTGTTGTAACTTAAATGCAAGTGTCCAAATTACTACTACAACAATAAATGACTTCCTTCCAAGATGGTTATTCTGTATGTGTCAATTATCAACAAACTGCACAGCTTTATGCTAGACAAGCAAAAAGTGTTGATGAATAAGAACATTCCTTTGGTTTGAGGCCATTTCACCAGAGCCGCATAAAATCACAATCAAATAACATCTCTAATACATTTCACTTATGATGCATTTCGATTTCATCAGAGCTGTGCTGATAGAACACAGTGAAAAAAAACCCCGAAGAGTCAAGCATAAAAATATACATGAAAAATAGTCGGAGGGTAGTAAAGACTTGCACATTTAATTTACACAAAAAAATCATAGACATACATTTTTATTCGTTTTATATACACAATATCTGATTAGACAATCTGTTAAATTTTATATAGGAGCTAGACAGAACAAAGGTCTTCCTTCAGACAAAAATATAATTATATAAATTTATTATATATTGATCAAATACTAAAAAACCTGAGGTGTTTAAAAATCACAATAAAACAGAGATTGGTCAACATTAATCAATCATCGCTGTACATGATATAAGTATAAAGTACAATGACAGCACCATCAGTTTTCTGCCAGTTTTACAATTGTGGATACAAATGTATGCAGTAACTTGTCAGTTGAAAAGGCATTTTCGGTGATAAAGTATTCAGCCAAAAAAAAAAAGCCTTTGAATTCTGAGAATACTGTTTCAAGTTTCAGACTGAACATGACAGCCTGTAATTTGCATCTCATTGCTTTGAACAGACATCCCTCCTTGAAGTATTCTGCTGAAATATAAAATATTTTGTAGATTTTTCTCATCATGCTGCCCATTAAGGGACTTCTGGTTAGTGCACAATTGAAATGAGGTCCTGTTGGTTCTATTTGGACAGATCTTTTACACAGACGATGCTCACCAGGCACAAGGTTAGAAATTCATACCCCACAAATTGTGCCGAGGAGAATAGTCAAAAATACAAGATTTCCACCCAGATAGACAAACAAAACAATCTTTTTAAAACAAGGTCCCTACAACAGAAGAGAGAACATTGTATCAGGTTAATTTTTTCTACAAAATATAATATTAATAATTCTAATGTATAGAAGTATTTGCATCTCTTACCTTGATCCAGGTCTCATCCTTGAATGGAACGAACATAATCTCCTCTTTGTCTTCAGTTTGTATATTTTCAGTGTGGATTTCAAAATTTTTGAAAAATTGGCCTACAACACAAGATATACCACAGGTCAAAAACAGAAAGTTTAAGAGAACCTTCTAAGATTGTACTTCATTCTACAGCATCATCTTACGATTTTTTCATACACAAAACTGTTGTTCTGAGCAGCTCCAGGGCAGTATAAAATGATTAGTATTCAAAACCACTCACCAAATTGCTAAAGTGCATTAAAGCCATTTATAATAGAATTCCACAGTGCCATTTTCTCCACTAGCAAATTAACCTTAGTTACTTCCATGGGGCAGACTGTGTATGGACAAATAAGATCCTATGAATATGGAATGAACACTAATAACACTAAAAGAAAACTAATTTTATGAATACTATTTAGTAGAGAAAGCTTTTGGAAATGTGTGTGTTCCAAATTCTGACCTTTGGGGAAAAGGCCCCTCCTGTGCATCTCCAGAACCAAGTCTGCCAGCACAAACCAGATCACAAAGCCTGCCAGGACTCCTGTAGACAACGGGGCAGGGAGCAGCAGAGCCTGCTGATGGATCCCCAAGCAGATGGCCACAACTAAAGCAAAAAAGAACATTTGATGTTTATTTTAAACTCAGCAGCTTTGGTCATCGATTGTGTTGCTTATGATCTTTCTTAGACAGTTTATATGAAGACAACTTCATACTTATTATGCTCACAATACAAAAAAAACACACATAGTTTGCATATAGTTTCCTGCACTGCATTATAATGATATCAGTCTCTTGTTGAAGTGCACCGTATTTGATAGTAGGTACACTCTCTTTACACCTGGTCAACTTCAGTGCTACACGTATATCTGGATAGGGATTATCATAATAAAAATACAGGTCTAAAAGGATCCAAAACACATTTAATACAGATTTAAATAAGATCAATCACATTTAAATAGGTGTTCTGAGATGCAATTTTACCAGATGTTATACCAATGTACATTCTTTTTTTTTTATTCAACCTTTATTTATACAGGTAAACTGTTTGAGAACTAATTCTCATTTACAATCATGACCTGCCCATGCATCCCCTACAGTGAATGCACCTTGCTCTGCTTATTTCTACTTATAATGACATTTTCAGAGGGTTTCTCCATCTTATCCTGTTACAACCCAGACACTGGTCACATGAAATGGCAGAGTGTAATCATGATCAATGTCACTAAAACAAAGCTTCTATATCAGCCCAGGTGCAGGTAGTTTTCTCCACAGTCTAACTGCAGTACGTCATATTCTTCCAATTATCCCATCAGTAAACAGCAGCAGCATTATTGGACCCTCTGATTGTATAATTATGCAGGCTGTGTTTCAGGATTTCATATAGACACACAATGTAACCGTAAACATCCGTGCATTTGTGAGGCTGTGTGGGTTCATGCCAGTTTCCATGTATTTAAATTTTGCAACTGTACATTCTAAAACTCAAACTGGAATTAAGGATTACCCTTGAGAGATTTGAAACAGTTGATTTAAGGGAAATAAGAAGAATGAATATATGAAAAACTGAGGATATGATGTTATATATAAGCCATCATGTTCGAAAAACATTTATCACAGAGGTATGTCCTATTACACAAGATCAGATGCCAACTCTGACACATAAATCAATGACAATGAGTTACTGCAGAACAAAACTGCCCAGACTTCCTTTTCTGAAGTATTAATAGCTGCACAGAAATATCCCCTGAGGTCCGGTACACAGCAGAGCTGTTCAGATTGTGATTTTAATGCAGTGGTGGACTTAAGGCAAAACAATTTAATTGTTAAACAAAACAAGTTAATTGTTAATTGTTGATTAAGCTGATTGTTTTAAGCAGCAAAGCTAATAAAGAACAGAAACACTAGCTGGCTAATGTAAATGGCAAGTATATCTTTATTTTATCCCTTCTGCGACAACCTTTCCCAGTCACCATTTAACAATTTATGGTCTCAGGTTTACTGATTAAACTACTGATCTAAAATAAACAAAACAAGAATTATGTCTTTTTGACAGAGATTCACAGAGTGATTGGTGATACAAAAGATGATACAAAATATAACTTACCGGCAATGACCTGAGCTATAGTTCCTGTGCCCAGATGGAGCCAGTTAAAAATGTATCTCCTGAAAATAGACATTTTCCAAGTATGAAGAAAAAACTAGAGAACTTCTACACAAATGTACCAGTCAAGATCTGGACATACCTATAAGAGTACATTTTACTATATAACACATTTTGTAATAGAAGTGAAGAAATCACAATGAATGAAACAACACATATTACATATGAATTCCAAATGGAATAAAAGTGAACGGAAGCTAGACATCTTTTGTGTCACATTTTAAGCATTTAAGCACAAGCCTTTAGGTCAAAATGTCTTTAGTATATATTTTCAAGTGGCTGAAATACAAGAAGTATATTTTGCCAGAAAAAGTATCTTTGCCAGAAAAAGACTTTACTACAAATTTGTCACTACAGTACTACAAGGTTTTTTACCTGGACGAGTCCGGAGCAGGTCTAAATAGAGCCATGATCGGCTGGACAAGAGTCAGAGCCATAACAGTACAGCCAAGGTAAGGGTGTGAGCCAGCATGCTTAGGAAAAAAATATATAAAAAGTCATTAAAGTTAAGTATGAGGTGACCATTTTTCATATGTTAACACACCACAGCGCAGCACACAGTGTGAACACCCTGAAATTCTTCTCTGCATTTAACCTATTCACCAAGTGAAGCAGCGGGCAGCCAGGGACCCAGCGTCCGGGGAGCAGTGTGTGGGGATTGTACCTTGCTCAAGGGAACCTCAGAGGTGCTTAGCAGCGTACCCTCAGACAATATGAATATTCCTAAACTTTTTATTCAAGCCCATCTGTCTCCAAACAGAGGAGCAGGCACAGCACACAGCAGCCAGGGAGAATACTTTACCGAACGGCCCATTGTGAACAATAATTTAAAGATATAATGCAGAGTGGTTTGACAAAGATGATAATGTGTGTTTTGTTGTTACAAAGTAAAAGAGTGGCCTCTGTTGGTGATGCTGTGTAACTACTAGTTAGTTACTGTAGTGGGTCCAATGAAAAATATATTGCTTGGAGTATATGAACATCAATGTCATTGTGCTTATTCTTCGACACTTTGGGAAGTGTGGCAAAAATTCAAGTAGATGGTCATTATAATGGATGGCCTTCCTCTTTCTCTCTCTCTCTTATTCTGCAGGGCTGCGTGTGAGAGAATGGCACTTTTAGACATGCTGAGGAACAGTCACATGGTCATGCATTTGGTGGCGGGGGCTGAGAGAGAACATGACACATTGTTGAAAATTAGTCAGAGACAGACTGTGTGTGTGTGTGTGTGTGTGTGTGTGTGTGTGTGTGTGTCTGTGTGTGTGTGTCACCTTGCTCCATCCTCTCCGGTATATGAAAGGCAAAATGAAGCCAATGGATGTCAGAAGGACTGCTAAAAACATTAGAGCTCGGTGAAACTGTGGACCAAAAAAATGTCTTGGTGACAACTCCCGACAAATATTATTAATGATCCATTATTGAGTCTTCAGTGCTCATATTCCTACCTGAAACCAGACCCTCTGCCCACACAGTGTTGTTTTAGGCCAGTCAGGTTTGAAATATCTGGCTATAATTACTCCAGTGCCGACTGTTGTCATCCAAGCAATGAGCATGAACGCAGCTACATTGAGAGAAATGAGCTCAGATCAAAACAAACATTATTGGTGGTATGAATAAGGAGCAGGGTCATGTGAAATATTGTTTAGTCTCACCATGGAATTTGATGAGCAAGGGAGAGCGAGAGCCTGTCAAATCCTCTGGAAGCCCAGTAATTAACACTGGATTTGTTGAAATGAGTGGCTGCCGGTCATGTCTATGAGTCCTCCCTATGGTTGATAAATATAAGGATATTACTGGGTATAATAATGTGCACGTATCATGAAATCCCTGAATGTTCCATATATGTTTTTTAATTAAAGGGTTTCATTTAGTATGTACACACAAGTTTTTTTTATTTACATATATCTGTCTTTAAAGCATGGTAACAAAACAACCTGTTTCATTCTCTAGAATAGAAAGAATATAAAATGTTAGAAAGAAAACAATGTTAATGCTAGAATGAATAAAGAAATTGGGACTAACCATTCTCTGCTCGACCATGAGCCATGAAAAGGTAGAATGCTTCACTCAGATCTGATCTGTTTTGATTAGGGGCCGGGATGTGTGTATTTCTGCGAAAACTGCACTGGATGACCCCATCAGCCAGCCTCCACGCTGTGTCTCTCAAAACATTCTACAGCAGCAAGAGGTCAAAAAGCAGAGAGAAAGCAGGCAGACAGCACTGAAGGCATAAACTAAACAAGAGTGCATTCAACAGACTATGCATATAAACAATTTGAGTTTCAGGTTTTGTATTTTTAATGCATACACAATTATAATGAATCTTTATCAGCAGATGCAGTTGTGTACCTCGGACGCAATCACTGGATGAGTCCTTCCCTGAACATAAGCAGCACTGATGTCAACACGGTCACCTTCATTAATACACAAGTAGACATCATCTTCTCCCTACAAACACACACACAAACACATTTTATCATTTCATAACATATCCACAGAACATATTCCCTGATAAAATTAAAAGAGAACTAAAAAACTACACTAGAAAACTAATGGTACTCCAGTAAAATGCACACATGAAGAGTTACACTACCATCCATTTGTCTGCGGATAAGGCAAAAGAGACATAACCCGACGCTGGTCCACTGAGCTCAAACACCACACTCTCATCCTCAGATTTGAATGACAGAAAGTAACAGAGGGCATCACTCCCTGGGTCACAGTTTGCAGGCTCCCTAAGACAGGACTTCTGAATACCACAATCATCTGAGGAAAACTGTAAAAAATGTAATGAAAATGTATATCAAAAGTTACTTTCATGCATTATTTGTACCATATTTCTTTTTATCTATATATATATTTTTTAATTCTGATATAATTCAGATTTTTTTTTTTATTCTGCATTTTGATCAATAAAATTATGTGCCGATTAATCATCAGGATTTTAGTATCACTATTCAGCACATGTTGGAGATTGAGCAGGTTTACTGGGATGGAGCTACGAAAGAGAAATAAAAAAAATCACTATATGCCAAGCGGGGGCTGTTTCAAGTAGGGTTTATATGTAATCAGGCATCCTGGAAAGTTAATACGTCAGCTCAAGACAGCTTAAATGGTAGGATTTGCAGCTCCAAAACAGAGATGTTGCCAAATTTGAGGCTTTGTTTGTGTGTAACTCCAGTCCTAATAGTTTAATTTCAGCCTTGTGGGTGGGTTGTTCTTACCTGCTCTGATCCTACACAGTACTGTAGTTTTGTTAAATGCATTGTCACTGTGGGCACTATTTTTAAAAAATCATGACAAAACTCTTGATGCAGCTGGGCTTACAGGGTGGGACAGAGTTCCCAGAGGTGTGGTTGTCTTATCTGTTGCTCGTCCAGCTGTAGACACAGGCGGCAGAGGAGATGCACCATTCACTGACACAACAGGACCTGGGATCCTGACCCAGTAGTGTTTGTATTTCTGAACCACAGACACCCTGAAACCCACACATTACACAGAACATCAGCAGACTGTAGAAAACGGATTACACCTTAAATCAGTATGGTGTAGTCCAGAGTTCAGCTTCTACCTCTTACCACAAAAATAACTTAAGTATTACCTGTATCATAATTATAGAATCATTCGTAATAGATTAATAATAAGTCTTAAAATGTAACATCTCAGTAACAAATCAAGGGCTTAAGCCAAAAAAACAACAGAAACAGTGCACTTACTGAAACTGGACTCTTGGAGGGGAGTCTTGGGGCGCAGTCCAGATAGCCTGAACTTTCGTCTTATGCCCGTCACTTGTGTGACTCACTGCAGAATCCTTTCAAAACAATTCAAAATTAATTTTGAGCACACTATAAAACTGGGTTACACTATGTTTATCACATTGTCTTTTACATGTATGCGTACATAATATTCTGAATTTTCCAACCTCTTTGTTGCCACACTCGAGAAGCTGCGAGATGGTGGGATTGAGCAGACTAAATGATCCAACAGCTCCAGCATCAGGATTTCCTTCATTTCGAGCTTCTATGAGGAATCCTTTGAAGTATATACTTTTGTTTTCTTGAGGCACCACTGCTAATGTTACTGTAAATATAAAATATAGACAAATGCCATAAAGGCATTATCAACATTTTATTAAAGCATTGTTAGAGCCATATAAAAAAGTGTGAAAAACACCAAGTCACTGTGACACAAATATAGTCTTTTAAGTTGATTGTACATAAATTGATTTTGACATCAATGTTGCAGTACTGCAAATTAGCAATTCCTATCAACAACACATTAATGC
>JBBKCR010000006.1:9627701-9665562 GCA_037577295.1 Ladigesia roloffi | reverse complement strand
TGTGTGTGTGTGTGTGTGTGTGTGTGTGTGTGTGTGTTTGTGTGTGTGTGTGTGTGTGTGTGTGTGTGTGTGTGTGTTTATGTGTGTGTTTATGTATGTGTTTGTGTGTGTGTTTGTGTGTGTGTGAGCGTTTGTGCACATGTTTAAAATATTTTACTGAATTACAGTCAGGGTTGTAAGAATTGGACCTAATTTTCCACTGTTCAGCTAAATTTTATGAAGCCAAAAGCTGATATGGATCTCCAGTTTTTTCACGGTTCTCTTGCTTAAGAAGTAACACTAGCTTTATGACATTTTACATTAGGTCATTTTACATTTACCAGTAATATACATTTCTTTGTGTGTGTTTCAATACATGTTCCCTCATTTTTCCCAGGTGAACGATAGGCTGGACCGGTACTGCTGCGGCTTTCAGCCAGACCCTGATGACATGTGTGTGGAAAACCTCCTCAATGTCAAATGTGCAAACCCCAAAGAGTTAATGTTGGTGCACATTTTGGTAATGGGATTTTCTTGTTATGCTCTTCTGGCTTATAAGCAGGCCTCAACAAAATGAACTTCTGACACTATTTAAAACAATACATGGTACTGCACTTAAACTGTTACTTCAGATGTTGTGATAAACAGACATTTTCACATTGAAGTATCTCCTAGTGTCCTTGAGACGTTCAGGCCCAAAATTGCTAGTGTGTGAAGTCTGTTTGATTTCCTTTGAGAGGATGCATGCATAAATGATGACAGGGTGGCTTCAGTGAAACATAACACTATTGCACTTTTTATATCCAGATGCATGTAGTAATATTGACTTGCCTGAGGGCAACAGGGGAGCCACTGAAGCTGGCAAGATCTGCTGCAATCGCAATGAAACAAAATGTGTAATTTTCCTTTCTGAACAGAAGTACATAATGATAGATTACTTCATTCGTCATTGTTTCCCTGTAAGCAGTTGTTTTCCAGTTTGTTCTCTGTCATTCCCATGAAGTTACTAATTAATTTTTTAGTTTCAGTGCACAATTTCTATTCTTTTAACTAAATTTAACATATTGGATAAAAAAAAACACACTAAATGTAAAATGTGCCATACCTTTTGTAATTCCTCATGTAAAAATGTGATTCATAAACAGTTAATATATGTATTAATCGTTCTTTATAGAGGAGATGGACCTATTTTTGACAAGGGGTGCAGAGACTTTTGCAAAAGACTGCACGAGATATATTTATACTTTTCCACTTTTGCGTTGGAATACTAATGTTCATAAGTTCTTCGCATATATTGTCCCATATTACACCATACATTCTGTTTTTGCCACATAAAATACATAATTAGGTAAGTGTAATTTTTAAAGTTAAATAAAAGCAGGCAAAATAATATTCAACTGTCAATACGCTATCAATCAAATGAACCATTATCTGTTCTTTATCTGTGGGGCAAGTATTCATAAAAGATAAACATTTCAGTAGGTTTCCAAACTTGGAAATAAAGTCTGAAGATTTCTCTTGGGCATGTTTTTAAGCACTGAAGTGATACTAGAGAAGGTTAGACTTTTCATTGGGTTTTACGATGAAGATTGTTGCTCTAAACCTGTCTATATTTTCTACTAATTATTATGAAACAAATTTCTTTGATATTTTTGTCCTTGGAGGAATAAAGGATGGAATTAGGAAGAGAACAAATCAATTATTCCATTGAATTTGAAAACCTGGAAATTGGAAAATTAAGAAGAAACAAAAGGTGAACTTTTTGCAGGACGTTAGAGTGTGGAGATGGTTGTGAATGATGTTGGTGGAGGTTTATTTAACTTGTCCTCTGCACTACTGCATCCCTCAAAGCTTTATTCACACAACTGCAGAGAAACTGCAAATTATCTTCGAACCAACAGCATTCAGCAGACTACTCTAGCTACTGCAGTATGGATTCCATTGAAACAGAGAATCCACACAGACAAATTATATAAACAGCTAATTCATACATAAAATACATGCTTTAAAATGATCTTTTTAATTCAGTCACAGCTTGTCTTTCGTTTATTTTAATATTATGCTTATCAATTTTAGCTTCATATTTAGCATCATTCATTCAGCTTCAAGTTTTGTCATTTTTTCATCTCAGTCTTGCAATGCTTACATATCAGTATGACTTGGTGTTTGGTAAAGGTTTGTAAATATTCCACTTTTTCTTCAGGTTCGGGCGACTGATCCATCAAGACTGGTCTTCATAGATAACGCAGGCAGGCCTCATCACTCACACGACAACCTCAACTTCAGGCTGGTTGAGGGCATAGATGAGTAAGTGCTAATGGTGAATCATCATGGTTATACTTGTCATACATAAAGAACTGCAAATTTGCATTTTTGTAGCCATAGTGTTTGTACACTTCAGTGAGAGGAAGCTGTTTTCAAAATACAGAAACTCAGACCTCTGAGGCACTCCCTCCTTGCTCAAATTAAGTAATAGTATATCAATGTGCCAAACGCAGCTGTGGAGGGACCATGAAAGCAGGAAATAAATCAGGAAAGGGACATTTAAAGGGCCCATGAACTACAGTTTTCACCAAAACATTAATATATTTTGGCATGACACTTTTCTACTATACCTTTATCTTTTAGGATTTTTTGCTGTTCTTTCCCTGTAAAACATGTATATGTAAATGATCTCTGCTGTCCACATTTAACTAAAAATGACTTTGTTTAAGCCATTTTTCTCATCATGTTTCTACGCTAGCAAAATCAACTTTAGGCTTAATTCAAACAAACAATGTAGCAGAAAATAGAGTATGAAGATTTGTTTGGTTTGTAAAACTGTCGTTCAAAAATGTTTGAGTTCAGAAAGAAATTCTTCAGGAAATAAACTTCACTCATTCCTTTTACACATCTGGATCTGCAATAAAAGTATTTCAACATTTGTCTAAACTGCTATTGGCGGAATATATTATATGGAAATGTGTTCATCACAACAATCACAAATTTGAAATTAGCTGAATTTCATTGCTTAGGTTTAACACATGATTTGCCGTACCTATGTAGTGAATCTTACATGTTTAAACTATAATAGTGGACATCAAATTTTATTTTCTAAAAGGAGAGAGTATTCGTTTTTCCTTGGGAAGACCTTTTAAAGTATAATAAGCTATATTACAGTCTTATCTGAGGACACCCGACCTGAATACAGAGAATTGTGTGATTGGCAGGTTTCCAGAGAGGGCGATAAGGGTGTTGCGCTCAGGCTGCCTGGAGCAGCTGCTCCTGCACTCACTGTCCATGGATAAGGAGCTCTGGGAGAGTAGAGGAGGAGCACCAGGCCTCAGAGCCACCATACACACCGTCCAGCAGAGAGCCAGAGTCCTACTGCAGCACCTCCAGCAGAACCGCTGACCACTGATGTGTGAAACTAATGGTTAAATGTACATGCTCTCACCAAAAGACTTGCAGAATTTTTATACAGAGGTCTCACCATAAGAACATCACATGTGCAGGCTGCATTTGGCAATGAAAAAAGACTTTGAGAGTGTTCTGGAGAACTTGGCGGGCTGTTGTCTTTTTTTGTGGTCCAAAAATGGCTATTATCAAATCCATTAGTCATCTGTAGACAACCTAAAGGCACAGTGAAGGGAGGACACATTGGCTCAGTGGAGTTCTGTACAAAATTACAATAGTGTTTTATGACCCATCCTTCAGTGTTTTAGCTGAGGTATGAGAGGTGGCCTGTAAACTGCTCAAACATGAATGAGTTTTACTTTTGTGGTAACACACACAAACAATAAACAGTGCTGGTTTCCCCTGTTGGAGCTGAATTGTTCATCGAACTGCTCATTTGAGAGATTAGATCTGATTTTCTTGCATCATGAAGACAGGTATTTTAGGAATCTAATTACAGGTAATACATTATAGCAGTTGATTTCAGCTTGCAAGCTTGAAAATCACCATTAGAAAAAATAATCTGACACACAGTACTTTGCAAAAATAAGCCATTTTTCTCATCATGTTTCTCCGCTAGCAAAATTAACATTAGACTTAATGCAAACAAACATATTGCAGAAAATAGAGTATGCAGATTTGTTTGCTTTGTAAAACTGTTGTTCATTTGTTGTGAGATGGTGAGGAGAACACAGGTTTGGTTCCAGATTTTTCCTTGGTTCTTCCAGCTGTTGTTTGGATTTGTGAAATTCCATGAGGAGCTCCTGATTTAATTTAAATGAAGGACACACTGAGTCAAACCAGGTTTCTGATGGGAACTACAAATAATACTGTGCTTCCACAAAGAACACATTAACATAAATATACATGCACACAAAAATGCTTTCACATATCTAAATACCATAACTGACAATCTATCATGCAAGCTGAAATCTGCTGCTATCTCTCACTGCCTATCTGTATTCATTTAACTACACAGCAATTGTATCATGAGACCAGTTCATCATATTGTCTTCAGGCATAATGCAGATTGGGCGCACTGGGGCAATCAGTTCACAATCTGCCCTTGTCACTTTCTACATATATCAACTTAATCACACTTTAGGGGAAGATTTCCATCCTGAAAAAAGACACTTTAAAACTCCACATTCATGCAGTCTTTTCATCCACCGCCATGTGCATTTTCTGATGGTGGGCCAGAAACTGCAGTGTGTGTTCTGCTTCCAATCAGACTTCAAAACATTTCAACTACTTCCTTTTAAGCACAACATTTAACGGCACTCAGAAGTTACACAAATCTGTAACACCTGCAAATACTGCCTTCAGGTTGGAAAAATGAATCTCATTTCCTAAAAGAAGAAATTTTATTTACTGTTTTTTTATGAAACATTGGATTCCCTAAAAAATGTATCAATAAAATTAATTTGGATAAAAAATATCCACAAAAATGGCATTATTAAAGAAGCTAACAACTGTGAAGTGTACATCCTGTAGTCGTTTGTCCTTATCAACGAAGCAACTTGAGTTCTTCCACAGATATATTCTTTTGTTTATTTGTCTTTTCCTGTTTTATTAATATCCACCACTCTGATGTAGTGATTCATGTAATTGTGAATGTGGGTTTTATTTGCTGCGCTCTTTGAAATGACTTGCAGTGCACAGTAATGTGCTCATGCTGTTCTATTGTGTTGTTTTGATGGTGGTCCATTGTTTTTGTATGGTTATGTGATTCTGTTTTTTTTTTATATGCCGAACAATAAAGTGTATCCATTCCACTATCTGGCTCAAAAACATTTAAGCTAATGGAGCTGGATTCAATGCCTGTAATTAGATTCATTACCTTGAGAGAGTGAGAGAGAAACCCTCAGAATGGATCTTTTGGTCAGTATACATATTTTCCTTTTCTCTGCATGCTCTCCTGAGTGGTGGAACCTAGACATGCCAGTCTAAATCTCAGGTTTAGACTGGCATTAAGAAGGCAAACACATTAAGAAGGCAAGAAATTCCACCAATAAACTCTTGACAAAGAACACATGTTAATTAAATACCATTCCAGTTTGGTCCCTCATGAATCTGATACAATAAATGCCAAGATGTGCAAAGCTTTTATTAGAGCGATAGGTGATGTCATCAGTATTAATCTACAATGTAGCCAGCAACAAAACAAGAGAATTCACTGAATGAGAAGATGACTACTAGAGTACATGTGTGCAGATTTTGGGGGCAATATTAACCACAGATATGGGTATATGCACCAACGATTCACTTCACTTGCATGCGCTGAGTTGAACCAGGAGAGGATTTCAAGTGGTATGTGTTTTCCTATTGATTAAGTGGAGTGGATTTTTCACGAAAGATTCAAGATTAAACAGGGTAGACTTTTGATTCTTGGTCCAAACCCGAAACCTGCCCAGCCCAGCCCGATATTTCCTGCCACTATCCTCTGGCTGGGCTATGATCCACCATTTGAGTGGCTCAGACCTCAGAGATTCAGGTTATGAACGCACCCACAGTTGATAATGTGTTATAACGGCCCAAACTTTAAAACTGTTGGGGTTAAATTAGTATAGGGCTGATAATTACAACAGGGGTTTCCAAGCAACCCATCCCCTTAAGTGCACACACGCAGCAACCCCACCCAACCCAAACCCCGCCCCGAAGCACAAACCCCATCCCCATGCATCCATTAAAAATGCTTCTGATGCCCATGATGTTGCATGTTATATTTATGCAAATCTAAAAATATATAAAACATTTAGAAGATTGAAAAAATAATGCAAACCACTAGAGAAGAGATGAGGAGAGGACACTCTTAGCAAAGGAAACATTTACAGAATAAGAACATTTACAGGAGCTTATACAATAAATGTTACATGATCTTAGTCAGGTAGTAGACAGTTCCAGCAGAAACTCTGCAGAGAAAATGACTTTCTTAGCCAGTACATGGCAGAATGGTCCAGGCTCTGTGCCCAATACGCTGTGGAAAGAATGAACAAATTCCCATCCAAATTCAAGGCAACCAAGTAATGACTGGCTGCACACTGCCAAAGACGTGACTCTCCTGTTATTTAAATCATGATCATTTAAATCTCCAATAGTACAAAATGAATTATTATTATTGTTTTTGTTGTTGTTGTTGTTGTTGTGTTTTACTTTTACAAACTCCATATAATGACTATTAAATAGCCCAGGTTACCCCTCACTATTCTACAACACAGAAAACGTTATGTGCTGTTTATTTTCATTACAGTGTCACAGACATTTAAAACCTCCCTGGCACTGACTGTTCCAGTAATGTTATTGGAGGTGACTGTGACTGGAGCTATGGTAGTTCTACAGTTACACCTTAGTATAACAAGAATGTTAATCGTTCAGTGACTGTTATTACAACACATTCCTGTCTCCTTGTAGCTATAATTTATTTAAGACAAAGATATCCCATTAACCTCTCCGGAAACCCCTTCAACTGCAGCATAACACAGCTGCTTCATAGAGCTACTCTACTGACTTGCTGGATATTTGGTTAAGATACAACAAAGAATATGACTGTAGGAGGTAAATGTCAGAACTTCGCCCCCATGCAGAGGAAACGGAGCACTTACTCATCTTACAACTGTTTATTTTAGAAGTGCTGGAGTCAAGTTCTCATGTATGATATTATAAACTGATTTTGTTCTTTATTTAAGTACAATAGGTTTAAAAGTAAGGATAAATTCATCAATAGAAGCTCACGTTTGTGTGAGAAATTAAATCATACAGAAATATTCAGATTTTTTTTGTTTGTTTTGCTTTCTTCTAAAACCAGCCATTGTAAAATATCTGTGGCCTATTTGCAGAGTTGCTATCCACCAATTAGCTATAACATTAAAACAATGGCCTAATATTGTATAGAGCCCCTTTGTGCCAACAAAACATTTCTTACTCTTTCTCTTTGAGGCATGGACTTTCTCTCTGACACCTCTGAAGGTGTGTTATGGTGTCTGGCACCCAAAGCAATATATCTGTTAAGTCCAGTAAATTGTGATATGCAGCAAACAGTGATACATTGTGTGTTCTGACACCTTTCTATCATAACCAGCAGTAACTTTTTCAGCAGTCTTTGCTACAGTAGCTCTTCGTTGGGCTCAGATGGCTTGCCTTCCCTCCCACATGCATCAGTGAGCCTTGTGGTCCTTCCTTGGGCCTATTTTGGTAGGTACTAACCCCTGCATACCAGAAACAGCCCACAAGACCTGTTGTTTTTCCACGTGATGCTCTGATCTCATTCTCTAGTCATCACAGTTTAGCCCACATCAAATATACTTTAATATTTCATGCTTCCAATGCTCCCAACAAGAACAGACTGTTTACTTGCGACCTAATATAATCCCGCCTCTTGACAGGTGTAATTTCAAGGTGACACTGTTATTCATGTCATCGGTCATGTTTTAATGTTCTGGCTAATAGGTGCATATTCACGGGGTGGACTAGAACTCTCCATATTTCTTTTTTAGTGCTGTTATGGATATTGTTTCTAAAACTGGAGAAGAGTGTTGTCTTATTGACATTCACTTTGTCAAGCAATGTGTCCCTCAGATGTGAAGCTTGGTGCTCTCTTTTTAACTGGCTTCTTCTCTGCCATCTTCTCTATATTTTTTCTCTCTGTTTCTCTCTCTCTCGTTCTCTCTGTCCGCCACAAGGTCTGGCTGACATTTCCTTAAAAAAGGAATTCCTCGAGTAAAGTTCACTCACTAGTATGAATTGTTAAGTCAGCAATATCCAAGTAGATTTTTTTGACCAATTTTCTCAAAATCAAATTATACGGTGCTTTTACAAGTAAATTTACTCCAGACTACCTTTTTACGTAATTAAAAAACTCCCAATCGGATGCTCCATGTCACTGGTTGCAGAACCATCGCAATAACCACTAGGCCAATTTGCATATAATGTGCTGTCTTTCTTAACGCTGTCATGCATATGAACTGAAAAATGGATTCCCAAGCAATCGATGTCTCCTGTAACGGCACACGTAAGTGGCAGCGACTTAAGAAGCTTCCTAAGGGATTGTTCAGGAAACACACCTGAAAATGTAAACAACTTAGGTAAGATATATCTTAGAAAATCTTCTTAGTGCGCTAAGAGTCTTCGTTATCGAGAAACCAGTCCCTGGCTGATAAGTGTTTGCCCATGTACTTTCTTCCTGCTCACAGCTGTAGCATATATTACAGTCTCAAACAGGTTAAATATATCCATAGGAGGTAATAGGCACACAGACTAACACACACTGCTGCTTTCCGTCCTTTAAAATTTCAGCCCATAAAATGCATTTGACTTTGGAGCTATCAAGTGATAAATAAATTGGAAATACATTCTGTTCTTCTTCAAACCACGTGGAAGCTTGTAATTTAGCATTCATGGAAACACAGCACCCTTGGCAGGTAGTGTGGACCTTGTGTGTCTCCTCTGTAATTGCATTAATTAAATGTTAATGTTTAATTAAGCATGAAGCTCAATTAAGCCACAGACCTGCAGAGAGACTGAGATAAAATGTCAGTTTCAGTTAATTTTCTACCGTCACATAAGGTCTATAGATTCGATGAAGCGCTAAACTGTAGGAGAGGGAATGAATAAATGAATTATATTGTCTTTATTAATGTACAATCTTTATTCATCTTCATTCAGCACAAGAAAAATGTTACAGTGTGTATATATTTATATATATACACACATTACATTTGGGCATCTGAACATCTTAAGGTAGACTCCATTCTATATAACAATTTTAACAGACATTAATGTTTATTTTACTTGGCTGTGGCATTTCTAGAGTGAATCCTTTAGAGTCTTAGCATGAAGGTGCAGATGTTTCCCACTGGCTGGTTAGGCTGCTGCTCATATTTACATTCAGTGGTCAAAAAACTTCCAGATGTTTTCCAGATGTTTTCCAAGCGATTCATAAACGTTCACTGATCATGAGTCAACACAAGACCAGTTGATCCCATTGTCACTTACAAGTTATAATGGTGGTTCATCCATGGCTATATTTGCCTACATTCAACTGAACAAAATCTGACAGAATACTTTTCTGTTGGGCATTTTGGGAATTTTACCCTGTTTACACTACACATGCAAACAATATTCTGCTGATTCAAAACAACCTGAAAGCTACATTATGGATTTTTCTGTTCTCAAAAGTCAAGGGGAGGGTTTTCTAGAAAGGACATTTTAAGGTGGAATATTTTAAGTGGGTAAAGAAAAGGTGGCACTACTATCATCCATCAAACCAATAAAACTGTCCCATTAAATTAATAGCACTTACAGCAAAATTCCTCCTTGATAGTAGCAAATAAACTTCACTCCTGCTTCAGATCTGAATAAATCTGGTGTTTCACTCATTCCTTCCATTGTGAGAAGACAACTTGATGCTGTTGGTCTGAAAGGATGTGTAGCTGTCAAGAACTTGTTAGTGCGAAAAGGGAAAAATGAAGAAAGGCAGAAAAAGCATTCAGGTTCTAAAACTGAGTTTTGGAAGTGTTTACAAGAATATCCCTGAAGATTAAAAAAAAAATAGAAAGTAATATTTATTTACAGAATGAAAGCTATGATAAGCAAAGGCATAAGGTGGACACATGAGAAGAAAATGTTAGAATATTTACTTACACACACATATACCATGATTATAGAAAAATAAAATCACTCCCTTTAAAATATTCACATTTTGTTTCTTTGCAGGCTGAAGTACAAAACAACATTTCTTACAGCTGAATTTACTCACATTTAATTAAAAGATATCGGGAGAGTTAGGAGAGTAGAGAACAAAATCAAGCACTTTGCATTCAACACCGAATATAAAATCTGACAGAAAGCCAATACAGCTCACCATCAAAAGAACACCACATCTACAGAAAATTGTGGAAGTGGTAGCATTTTCTGGTGGGGGTGTTTCTCTGCAGCAGGACTGGGGGCACTGGTCAGGATAGAAAAAACCCTAGATGTGGCAAAATGGCATCAAAATCTTACCATCAAATCCCGCTGTGCTCTGCCAGAAAGTTCACATTCCAATGACAATGCACACAGTAAAAATAACCACATAGTGTCTGAAGAAGAAAATGGTGAATAGTCAAAGCCTTTGACATGAAAACTGCACCCCAGCAAGAGTCATTCTGTTTGACTGAGATTCAAAAGTCCTGTAAAAAGTGTGGGCGAAAAATGCCCAGAGGTGAAAAGCTGCAAGAAAAGTATCCCAACAGACTCAACACAGTAATGAACAAAAAATGGGTTGCCATCATATCTGTCACTTAAATATTGTAGGCTGTATTGAATAAAGATAAGTGGAGTGTTTTTTTTATCTGTGTGCCTTCAATTAAGGCTGCAAAGCAACAAAATGTGAATAGGGGGGATTCTTTTCTATACTGTGAAATGTGGGTATAGACATTTATTTGAACCAGAGTTTGAGCACGTGTAGATAATTTTTAAGGGATTATCAAAAAGTGATTAAAATTAAAATAGTATGGTTAGAAACCCACTTCACTTTACACCACGAAGAACCAGGTACTGCACACTTCTCCTTATGATAACTATATGATGTGATATGAAACTAATTATTCACCACAGCTCCACACTTACAGGGATGCTTTGGCCTCCAGTGAGCAGCTGCTGTGGCGACGCTAATGACTTACAGACTGACTTCTAAAGGTCCTCACCTTGGAGTGTTGCCATGACAATGTGCAGTATGCTCAAGGCTCTCTCAGCTCTATTGTAATGATGTGATTGACAGCGCCCACTTGAGGCTGTTGTATCAGGTGTTGACGCAAACGCGGAGAGGAGGCTGCATTTCCCCTGGCTGCTCTCTCTGCTCGTCCGAGTCGCTCATGGCAAGCCATGCCCTGGGCTCTACTGTATCCAAAACTAGATCTGAATCTGAATTTGTCTGCAAGAAAACAGATATAGTGACTATTCTCCTTCATACCTGCCTCACAGTGACTCATACTGTTATCCGCTTGCACAAACCAACTGTGTGGCCAATTATAAGACAATGAGTCACGTTGACATGTTCGCTTTGCACTTATTTAAGGGTAATAATCTTAGAAAATAGTATTAGACTGTAAAATTGAACTAAAGGAGTTGTGGTATGTCAACGGGTATGTGATTTCTTCTCTGTGGAAAGTATCTTGTAAAGGGCGAAGCCACATGATTTAGCATTGAACAGTGAAAGAGTTCGACTGAAAGAGTCGATGAGACATAACCCCGACTTCAAACACAGTGAGCTTAACCTTGCCCCCTTCCTCTCGCAGTCGGGTTATTTTTGCAAACATAAAGGCCAATTAGTGACTCAGAATTCTCTTGGAGAATACTGCTGTCAATGTGCTGCTCAAAACCCAAAGAAAATTCTTTCAATATCCTTGCAATACCCACTGGAAAGATAAAAGGGTGTTAGTTCACATTCGTTGTACGGTTGAAGAGGTCTTGTACAAAACACTGCTTCCAGTATGTATATAAATTCTTAGTCTAGTTTAAAGTGTAAGATTGCACTCTATTTGTGCCCTCCAAATTCTCCCACTGAATAACTGAGACTGGACAAAGGAGAAGTGTGTGCTAAAGCCTCAACCTGCCCTTTGATTTTCAATTAGTGGTGCAATGGATCAAAAAAACTCATGGTTCGAATTAGGTCACGGATTGGATGAATTTTCGAATCAGCAAAAAAGTGAAATTTAACTCTCCAAGTCATTCCACGCAATTATATAAAAACAAATTAGGTTGCAATATAGGTCATGATAATTATTTTCTTTGATGTGGACACTATCAAAAACAACTTCAAATGCAATTTAAGGCATCAATGCTTTTTACTTTGAACATGGAGAATTAAGTAAAAACCACATCATTATATCCACATCAACAAAGAAGAATGAAAGCAAAGCAGATGGGCGGCTATATCTTTTTTTTTTACAAACAGACAAGGATATCTACATTTTCTGGGGAGACTGTCACAAAGGGGGCGTGATGCTGGAGGTTTCTCGAGTCCCTCTGCTCCTCCTCTTGGACTGCTCTCACTTGACACACTGACATGCGCACCATAGCGTGAAACTTCTTTTTTTTTTTTTTCTTCGGAAAAAAGAGAGTTCGGTTCGGATCACGGATCAACAGCAATCCGTTGCACCACTATTTTCAATGGATCAATGGATCCTTCAATTGCAAAAAATTACATGCCACATAAAAACCCCAAACTATGTTATCTTTATCTTAGATCAACAAGTAAATATTCACAATACCAAATGAATGATGCATTTGGTGCATCTGCCTGGGCCACAAACATTTGAGAAGCAATCTGATCTCATATTCTAAGCATGCAAAAAATAGAACACAGAGATGAAAGCAGACCATGAGGAGATAAAGATGGAGCATCCACCACAGAGAACCCGGAACAGCAGCTTCAGTTTCCCTCGACACACCTCACTCAGATCTAAAAATACTTAATAAGGAGCAAAGATGAGCAAAGGCAGAGTACAAAACAAAATATTTTATTGTTCTAATCACATTTACTCAGGGTACAGATATCCAAACACTTTGTAGAGTCAAGTCAAGCCAACTGTACCATCTTTAGGTGAACTTCATGCTTCAGCAAATGTACTTCCCAAATGATATGTAAACTTTCTGCATATACTAAACGAGTCAGTAGTTCGTAAAATCTGTCTACCACAATCTATCACAGACGTTCCTCAATAAAGGGCAGCTGATTCCCAAAAAATTAGCCTAAAAATTAAACCTAGCTATTACAAAAAAGAAAAAGAAAAAGAAACACATCACAGAGTAGGTATTCAAAACTACAATTTAACATTTATTTTAAAGTTGTATCTAAATCCAAATCGATAATAGTAAGTAAAATATACTGACATAAAACTGCGTGTCTCAAAGTGGAAGACATACAGTGCTTTAACATATGAGCCTTCTTTTCCTCACTTTCACAAACTCGCTTTCATAGCTAATGCAACCTTAGTCAAGGGAATGGGAATTGTAAATTAATCCTAGTTTCTTTGACTTAATATGAGCCATAAAAATGCTCTGGATACTATTTTCAGCTGTATTTACCTCCTCAGCATCAGGCATGAGTAGTGCTACTGAACTGCATTTCCTCTTTCTTTACAGACATTATATCCATTTGATGTTGGACTCTGCATGGATTAATTGTGTTCATCTTACACATGAATACAATTAGCATGTAATTATGTCAATCAAAACACCGGTTATGCTAATAAAGGGTATAGCTGAGGGCTCATCTTAATGAAGCACAATCTTAACAAGATCCGATCCAAGACTGTAGAAGTCAAAGTAAAGCTTAAAATGTTCAGAATTTCAAAAAAAGAACGAATTTGTCTTCCTCACCTTGCTTAATACTTTAACGTCATTAGTGATAAAAAAAAATACATAAGCAGTTCTGACAAAGGTGAGTTCTTTGAATAAGTTGATAATCAACAAAGATTAGTCCTATTTTTTTACTTCAAAACAAGAAAGAAATGACAAAGAGCTAAAAAGAAATGAGAAAGCCCTTAAGTACTGAACTGCAGTAACGACAGAGGGGGTGAGGTAAAATGTACTTAAATCATGTGAGAAGTAAACAATGACTGATTCTATTATAGTTTACATGCAACTCTTACCCTTAGCAAGCCAAAACTTTATAATGTATCTATTATCGTCATTCCTACATTTACTCTGTACGTCCATTTGAATGTGCCATGTCATGGTTAAGTGGTTCAGCTCTCTTTTTCCATGTTCTTCACCTCTTTTATTTAACACACAGTAAGTCAAAGCCCACATATTGGCAAATGTTTTCAATATCAAAGTGGGTGTCCTTGAAATAAATGCTTTTAGTATAAAATGGAAAAAATAGGAACATCAGCACCAAACGAAGCAATAACCAGTACAAGCTAACACACACACACAAAAAGACGAGTGGGAGAAAGACATACTTTTAAGTCCACTTTGGCTTTTTTGTACTAATTTGGATTAATGCAAACGTACATAATATTAAGAATTCCAATCAGAAAAGGCATTGTGATTACTATGCAAAAGAGGGCACAGTCACAAAGTCACAGAAAACTCAGAACTGTAAAAAGGAACAAAATCACTTGCACCAAAAATATGCAATTTTGAAGTATCTATCAACACAATCTGTTATCAACACACAACCAACCAACCACTCACTCACACACACACATGCACACTGTAATCTCAACAGGAGCAGACATCTTTGACTAATAAATAAAAATAAATTACCTTACACATTACTCACTTCTCATAAATAAAATCTGAATAATTTTCCCTAGACCCATGACCAAACTGGAGAACTTTTCAAAGAAAGTCTGATTTGGCAGGTCAGTAGTTTGACCTCTTCAGCACAAATGCTTTTTAATCTCACTCACTGTAGTAATGCTCCACAGCTTCATTTAAATGGCAGGAAAATCCAAATTTTCCACTGAAACATCCAACTTCACAGTACTTTAGCATTTCCCTGACACTGGTGATCAAAGTGGAAGCTTAAGTGAGTCAGGTTTTACATATAAGAACATCTGCAAATGGTCCCAAAAGGTTCTTGTTAAAGATGCAGCGCACCCATACTAGATATGTGGTAAAGGGTTTAATGTTTTCTGAGAAGGTATAGTTCTGATGAGGGAGAATGTAAGGCATGTATGTGTTCTCCCCTTGTTCCTGGATCCACACTTCATATTTAATCTCCCTCACCTTCAGGTACTTGAGGTTCCAAGGGATCTGCCATGACACAGCGAGTTTCGCTTCATTTGTAGCCTGCACTGACGTTTGACACTTGGGTTCTCGGACTCGGCCAGGATGTATTGTGCTGGCAGATTTAGACTTTTTCAGAGTGGGCTTGGCTTTCAGGCCTTCTCTAATGACCTCCAGAAAGGACGAAACGTCAACAATGGTGTCTTGGTAAATCCGATAAAGCCACTCTGGGTTGCGGCAGCAGAGGTGCCTTGGCAACTCTTTGCTTGCAAGGATCCGTTCCTGTTCCTCCTTCTCCAAGTGGATGATGCCTCCTTGATCCCAAGGGCGGTCGGGGTAAGTTACTGAATTCTCCTCGATGGTGTTTCTCCATGCTACATACTGGAGATCCATTCCCGGTAAGGAAGCTAGGGTTTTGTATGGGGTGTACTGTTCTGGGTTGACCGCAAATGGGAAAAGTTCTATCACAGCAGCCCCTCGTGGCAAGAACATGGAGGTAATCAGCTGGGCTCCATGCATGCTGACCAGCATGGACGCCCCACCGATGACCCTGACTATGCTATCAAATGTCTGTTCCTCCAAGGACACAGTTACTGTCCTCATTTTGAACTCTTGAGCCAAAGCAAGGATAACCTCAGCCTCATTGAGTATCAGCCTGTTAGAAGCACGACTAAAAACGACTATATAGTCATCATCCTCAGACTTCTTCTCCCTTGTGACGTTCAGTCGTTCCATCAGGATTGAAGCAAACTGACGAATCTCATTCCCTGACACCAGAATGTTGGCTTTGGGACCTTGGGGCTGTACAAATCCATACTGATACCAAGTGGTCATCTTTGATAATCCCACATAAGATTTGGTGAAGCACATGAGCTTCCCAAAGTTCCGCAAGTGGTCTTTAAGAAGTGGTTGCTTGCTGCTAAGCAGACGATAAAGATCAAAATGGGCCCCCTCTGCCCAACCTTCCATGAAAACAAGCCTGGCCTCATCATCCAAGTCTGAGTACTGCTGCATGGTGTAGAATATGGGTAGAAGATCATCATGGAAGATATGCATGAGGTTGTCAGGGTTGAAGCGATTCATAATTAGAGTGACATCTGGCACAAACACAGGCTTGGGCATGTATTTCAATGCAGCTGCAGGCAATTCCAGGAAATTAAAATACTGAGTGTTATGGTCCTCAACGGAGGACAAGTCCAGCAGGGCTGGCTGGAAGCGACGAGGGCCTAAATTGGGGAGCATAACTGAGGCGTTGCTGTGGAAAAAAATGAACTCCTCAGCCTCAGTACAGTAGCAAAGATAGTCAAAACGGCAGATGCGGTCAGTGTGCATCTTCCCTGTGCAGACCATTCTGGTTCCCTGCTCCTGCAGTGCAAGAAGGGCAGCATGGTAGTCGATGCGCACCTGCGACAACTCCTGGGACTGCCTCGTGAGCTGCAGCTCTTCCTCGAGTTGGGTCATGTGCTCACTTAGCCGAACATACTTCCATAGCAGCGCCGCCACCACCGAGACCAGCAGGCCATTCAGCACTGCCGGAAGATTCATTCTACAGCCCAAAGCACGCATTGCAGCAGATCGCTGGCACCTCTCTCATACTCCACCTGGATCAGTTAAAGAGGAAACAATCAGTTAAAATACTGGTGTGTTCTCTACTACATCCTATTTACATCAGGAACATCCAAGTGCATCAATAATACCAATATCAACAATCAAAAACCTTTACAGTGAAGAAAACAAGTATTCAGACACTTTTGTTTTTGTTATTCAGTAGCTTTTTAGGGCATATTTCCACATTTAACACCATTTGAATTTGTATTTAAAAATCTATACAAAAAAGCATTCTCAAGCTCAAACAAATATTGGCTTAGAGGAAAACGTATTTAGACACCACAAATAAATAAGATTAGCACTTTGTTGCAAAGCTGTTGTTGGCAATTAAGGCTTTAAGGCATCTGCGGTAAGACGAAATTAGCTCTCTGGGTTCAATTTCATTCCATTCCTCTTGGCAAACCTTCTCCAATTCCCCAAGGTTATGAAAGTCTGTTGTTACTTTAGAATCTTCCATGATTCTGAACGATATTGAAATCAGAATAATGGTTAGTAAGCATCATCATATTTATAGAAACTCCTTTATGTACATCATTTCATTCACATTTTCTCAATGATGTCTAGTGGCCTGGATGCGTTTGCAAAGCCTCATATCAGGACACTTCTTCCTTTGTTCTTTCTTTTTCCAAACATGCTGAGCTGAACCATTGCTAAAGAGATTTATTTTATATCGTCTGACCAGAGTACACTGTTTCAAAACTGGTTCTGGTTTGTTGAAATGCATGTGCATCTCTGTGCTTCTTTTATAAGGTGAGTTTGGTTTGCGGTATACTAATGGATGATAAAGTTGATTGCTGACTATTATTGCTTACTTTTTCATTACTGTCAGCTGTGTAACTGTTTCTGGTATTATGAGTCTGCAGTGCCTCCACTGTTTACAGTTCTCCATGGTAGTCTGTCATGCCAAAAGCTTTGTAGCCACTACAAAAATATTAAATCCATTTAATCAATCATCACATTCAGTGTCTAAATCTTGCCCGAGAATCCTGCACCAGAGCTCTGATGAAGCTCAGATAATATTCATTTACTTAGGTATCTTTCAGGAAAAAGGAAAAACTGATCAGGTAAATAAACATTTCGTTAGCTGGGGCACTGCATCTCTCTCCTCACTCTCTAAGTTCCAAGCTGGGCTTGCTTGGCTCTTGTCCCTGCACTCCATTCTTTTAGCAATAGCCTTTAAGTAACTGCAACCTGAGCTTTTCTAAACATTTTCTCGCTGCCTAAAGTAATGTGACTACCACTAATGGAATACAATTTTCTGTGACTGCAGCAACACACTGTTACTTCTCTCACACACCTGGAGAGATAAACTTCCCACCACAAACACAGGTGAGACTGAGTCACACAAACAGGTGCAGTTAGGCTGCTGTTATGTTGTGAATAGTTGAGGTCTTCATTTAGCTATATAGAACTCAAAATGTGTTGTTATAACAGTCACTGAAAATTAATGAGCCTATGTGCATTTATATAATTATGAACTGTTTGTTTACCTCCATAGACTGAAAGAGAACAGGGATTAGGGAAGGAGGATTAGGGATGGAATGTCAGGCAGGGACAGGAAGTGACCCATCCAGCCCCCATCCCTTCTTATATTTTATAAAGTACCATTCCATTTAGGAAAATATTATAGGAATACATTTTTATTAGTAGAAGTAGTATTAGTAGTTGTGTAGAATTATTATACCAAGAAATCAGAAAAAATGATCCCTGGTGTCCTAAGACATTTTGGAAACCACTGCACACAATAAAATGACATGGTGTCAATTAAATGAATAATATAGCTGCAAAAAAACATGGGAAAAATCAACAAAGAAATATGAAGCATCCATTGTAGTGACGAGCACCTGTAATTCTCCAAAAGCAACCAAATTTCTGTCTTTAGCCTTCAGAGAGCATTCCGACTCCAACCTAGACTCTATTTTCACTCTGTCGTATCTCTTTACTCTCGATACTGGGTTACGGAAAGGAAGGACCCCTGGCGTAACCTCTCATCTCCGCATTCTTACTTTCTAAGCCACCACTATTCTCAAATAGCCATCAGAGGTAAGGAACATGTCCAGCAGCCACACACACACACACACTACTCCAGTCCAAAAGTGTGTATTTCAGAGTGTGTCCTCAGCTGCCTTTAGTGCATGAGGAAAGTAGCTGCTTTCTTTGAGAGAACAGAGATGCCCTTTGGGCCAAAACTATAATCTTCCAGTCTGTGACTCTGCACAGTAAACAGCCCTGTAGAATAAAATAAAAATGAGTTGAAACAGGGAAAATGGTCCTGTTTCAGCTCTCTCTCCTCATCTCCATCTTACATGGAGCATAGAGGTCCAAAGGTCCAGGACGACGGTAAACATATGAATTTTAAATGGTTTTACAAACACCAAAATAAGTAATAACTAATATACAAACAGAAATAAACTAACGAGGCCAGGTCTGCCAACCTCTTGCAATTTGCGGCCCACACAACAGCCCACAAGGAGATGTAACTAACCCAATTATTTGCCAGCAAAAATAACACAAACAATGTAGCCCGGCAAAATATACTTGACTGTATATCCAAGTTACATAATCCAAAAATGTTCTGTTTGCATCAGTTTATCTATCATTAAAAACAATAATAAACTATAAGCTAGCAAGTCTACGGCAATTATCTTAAAGATCAAAGGGTGAAAACCACACAAATAGACAAAAGTCCAAAAACATCTTTTGTTTTTTCAATGTTATTAAAAAAGAAAATCCACTAACACAATTTACATATGAAACAAATAGCATATATGTCTTAGGCACAGGGACCCTTATGCTCAATATAACGATTTCTAAGGATAAAGCATGATACAACTACCTAAACAAGAATGATAACAAAATAGAAAGAAGAATATGAGCACTGTTTAAATATTTTGACCAATGTTCTTGATAAATTCTCTCTCCTACACCCCGCAGTTTTAACAAATCTCCACAGAGACACGACTTATGCATTCACGATTGCATTCATATTTATACAGCAGGGCTGCACAGAATAGGCCGAGATCAGATTGGTGAGCTGCAGGTAGTCTGTGGTGAACTTCAAGTTTTAATGGTGATCATCAGTAATAAAGGAGAGAGGAAAAGAGAAATGGGCACTCCTTGCTTTCTTATATAATAATCCCATTCTCAGTCTCTCCTGGGAAATGTCACTTTAAGCTGTCAGATGTGATAGAAAGAGAAACATCCTGATGGATGTCAAGAGTGACAGGCTTTCGCTGCATTTTTCTGTAGCTGGATCCATCCGACAGAACTCATTTCCTACTGTAAAGGCGAGATACAAAAAGCTTTTAACAGCCGGCACCACTGCTCAGGACTAGGCACAAAATGCTGAGAACTAGACAGCAGAACTGCTCAGCTTCAGCAGCACAAAACACTAATACCTCATTTGCACATTCAAGATCTGAAGAGAGGTCCTCGCACTTGGTCAGCTTTTGGACAAGAAATGCTCATTTTACCCCATGATGCAAAGGGCAAATATCGCTGAATGTCATTTTAATCTGCAGAGTGTCAGATGTTGTTGAGATTCGGGCTGTACTACCCTCCAGTCAGCCAGGACAAGGACAAGCAGCAGCAGCAGCATCGGCAGTCGCGTGCTTTAATGCCCCTCACTGAACAGGCAAATCCAGAGGGATGCATGCACAGCCAGTGTCAAGTAATGAACCCCTGAAAAATGTCATCTGGGTAGTGAAAATTAGCTTAAAGTGTCTTGGTAGCCCTGTCCTAAGCTAACATGATTTTTATGGGATTGAAGCCATGGTGGGTCCTGCTTTTGCAGAGAAGGTCTGGTATATAAAACCAAGATTATACTCATTCCTTATTGCCTTACACAGAAAAGGATACCAGACAAGGACGAGCTGCAGAACCAAATCCAGATGTCCTCATGATGTTCAAAATAACCAATATGTGTGTTATCATTATGAAGGTCATTCTTATTTACTTCTTGCTGAGTCCTGAATTAGTTAATCATTAAGTTTCTTATGCAAATGAGCTTGCTACATACATTCTATATAATTTAAACACACAGGGGTTAAAGAAGTTCCTGTGTGAATAAGCAACTCCTAATAAACCCACCACAATAGTAGAGCGCGGTTGGATTGATAAGAAAATACGTTTAGTCATAGGCGCCAGCTGAGACACTTTCTCATTTACGCTATTTATATCTAAAGTAATATTTATACCCGACTCCCACAATATTCAGTGACTCTCTCTTGGGAATTTTCCACCCACAGTGTATCAGAGCCAATCAGCCCACACTGTTCCACCACTGAATATTCTAAAAACCTTTCACTGAATTTAATGTCACATTACAAAAAAAAAAACCTCCCAGCAATTAAAAATAACATTTGTGCTCATTGGGGTTTATAAGAAAAAAGCAGGAAATGTGTTTTGCACAGAAAAAATACAATACCATATATAGGTCCACTTTATGAATCACAGTAATTATTATTTTCTTCTCAATAACGCCTACAGATGTGACGCAGAGTAATTTATTCAAATGTTAAGGCCTATTTTAGTGTTTGGGGGCTCACATATCCCACAATATGCTGCAGCTGAGAACAAGGAACTTCCATAACCCAATGCGTTCGCTGATGCTTATGGAAAACAAATGATTTCATGTGCATACAGACAGTAATGATGTTGTAAAAGTGTCTTGACAAAAAATTGCGGTATGAGCCCAGGATGGAGTAGAAAGACTTTTGAAATGTTTAAATATGAATAAATCTTATTTCTCCTTCTTTCATTACCTTTACACTTGTCAGAATCTCTCATAGGCTTTGCAAAAGAGGCCATCGACTGAGTGGTCTGGCCTATTTCAGCTCAACTGGACTCCAAGCATTGTGTGACACACTGTAGTTTATTGTGCCTTAAAGTTATATATTTGTCACTGAAATGCTCCATCCGGCCAAGATACTGCTAAAATATGTTTCTTGAATTTATTCAGACTCATTTCCACAGTGCCAAACTACAATTTAATCATTAGAGTAGAAAATGTAAATCCTACTGCATGTGTATTCCTTATTAGGGAGCCTTCACCAACCAAATTATAAATCCATATAGATTCAAATATGTAAAAGCTTGACTCAATATATAAAAGATCAGGGGGGAAAGCTTTAATAACTATTCCCAGCACTGAGACAGGCAAACACATTACAGAGACATTGAGGCAAGTAAATTTGCACTAATTTGCTAAAGACACTAAAGGCTCTTTAAGGAGTTAGTGCCAAGAGACCAAGCTTTACTGGAGTCGATCAGACAGAAATTTCTGTGCTTTAGTGGCGCTCACATAGGAAGAAAAGGGCATGTCCTTGAAATGCTCTCCTTCATTCTCTCCGTATGAATGGAGAGTTAAAGAAAGGAATGACATCAGGGCAGCAGGGGAATCAAAGGCTCCAGGTGTGTGTGTTTCTGTATGTGTGTGTGTGTGTGAGAGTTTGCCCCGGCTGACAGGGCTCCCCTGGCTCTATGGTATACAGCTGTGTTGTTTGGCGTGTGGATGATAAACACCACAATGATGGGGGAAGGCAGCCTAGTGCTTCCAATGCATTTTAATCAGGCTCCTGGAAAGACACTGCTCTCAGTCTTTCACTGGCTCTCCTCCCTGAGGTGTCCCTTTAGGAAAACCGTGGAGATCCCCTTGCTCAGTTTTAGCTCTTTCCCCACAACCAACCCCCAACCTTTATCAGCAAAAAGCTCATAAACTGATAATATATCCCACTGTCCACTGCCTCACTGTCTCTCCCTTCAACCATTCAGAACATGCCCATCTTCATATTTAGCCCTCGTGTGATGTGCCAGCTCCATTTATTTGGTGGATGGAGTTAACAGAAATTGACATTAATTAATATAGTCAGTTAAGGGCCAGAGCATTTAACATAAACATCAGAATAAAGGGGCTGTTTTTGCCCTCACAGACTGACAGGGGCATTTCAAAACAAATTGTTGTCTCTGCAATATAAACAGTAAAATCAAAACATTGAATATTTTATCATGTTTTCAGGAACAAAAATGTTGAATTGCATGCATCTGATGCAGAGCTGCACTGCTTATGAAGCCAATATCTTAAATTAACTCTAGAAACACTGTTTACCTTGAAATCTTTTTGATTGCGATGGCTGCAAAGTTATCATGAAGTGAAATGACCTATTATCTGTCAAATTAAAGGTACACTAGAGGCAAAACTGAGACATTTTAAGTAGCATGTGTAGAATTCTTCTTACTTTCTTATCATTTAAATATAAAACGTTAAATATTGCACCAAAGTGCTGATAAATGTCAGATTCAAAGAGCACTGCCTGCAGCCAACAGAATCTATAATTAGATTGCAAATGTTTAAAATGTTGCTTAAAATATTACTGTACGCTATATTAATCTGTAATTTTACACAATGTCAGTTAGTGGGTAAACAATGCAAACAATACAAATTGTTAACCTCTAAGCCCTAAGACATGTGGTTATTGTTCACATATCACATTGTGCATGTGAGTGAAGACTAGAGAACAGCAGCATAAGAAAAGTGACATCTAAATTCATTAAGGGTCAATGCTACTACTGCCTAAGGAGTTACTGGCAACGTTCCAATAGATGGCTGCAGGCTGTGAAAGAGTCAGTCTGGCCCAGCACCCCTCGCTTCTCAGAGACAGATGAGGAATGGGGCTCAGGCAGTTTTCTAGCAGGGGTGACGAAAAACAATGTCACTGTGTCTCCTGAGAACAACAGCCTACGTAAGAATACAGCACTGACACAGAAAACGATAACAAATATCAGACATGACAGAACTTCTAAAACTTACCATATGGGCTGGAGGGAAGAAATACAGTCTGATACAAACATGATCTAATTAAATGCGTACATATTTTGTTCCAACTTTAAAGCTAAAGCCACAGCTAAAATACACCAATTAATGTTCTTATGCCCTAAAATGTGCACCATATCTGTGTCTCAGGAATATAGGGCGACAAAGTAAATTTACAGCCACATACTTTTGTTTTAAAACTAAACACTGCTCAACAATGAAGTCAAATATTACATGATTCGCGGCTGAGGAATAATAATCAGCTATATGTTATCTTTAAGTTAAGTACAGAAACTAGTCTTTTTCAAGGGTTTGCAGGTTAAACTACAATCACAGCCTATATATATATATATATATATATAATTTTTTTTAGCTCGAATTATTTGAGATTAACAGATATTGCTGTCATGTCTGATCTGTGTGACTAGTGTCGTCTTTAGTGCACTGCCAGATAACATCTTGCTGGGCACAATATAGAAGAAAATCCAAGTTACTGACAGTTCCCTTAGTGTGCCTCATTCCCTTTTTTGCTCACGCGTTGATTTCGCTATCTCGGACATGTCTAAGTGTTTCACGCTGCCCACAGTAACTGACTGGGAACTGACAAACATGCTATATTTGTTTCTTTTCATTATTTGCACAAAAAATATTCAGGCACACAGTTATCAAGGTTTGTGGTGTTAGTGGTCATCATTATTTGCATCATTATTACTATTCTCAATATCTTCATCATATGGTGGCTCATTCCCCATCAGGCTGTATCTCTGCTCTGTGTAAAGACATGCTGTTTTGAGGTGGTGTCAATGAGTGTTGACATTTGTTTAATGACAAATCTGTTGTATTTGTTTCCTTTCATTATATTTGCACAAACAAAAAAAAGTCACAGTATTTAATGTTAGTCTTTAAACAAAGTTGTGTCAATTTTAAGCCAATCAGGATCACTGTTCAGTAATTATTACAGTAATAATTTCAATGGCATTGTTACTTGCATAATTATCTTTATTACCTTTATTATTATTATTGTTATTATTATTATCTACAACACCATCATCTTAATCATCTACGGCCCCTTCATCACCAGACTGTAGTAAATGAAATTTTGAGGTTAGGTGCAAATTAGTGTATATATTAATTTTAAAATTAAGCCCTTATATTGAACAGATATGTGAGAAACACCTACTGGACATAATAACGACAGAAAAAATTGTACTCAACACACTATTCCCCTTTGAGTGAACCTCAATGAAAACGGATGAGTTGCATCCGTCTGGCTCCCAGCTAACAGTGATAACCTGTAAATGTACTATGCAGAGTCAATCGTGTGAAAAACTTTTGTAACGGATAAGTTCACCAAGAGAAACGCGAGATCGCCTCACACGTGAAGAGTCAGTTTGGTGAGACTTACCGGACTGTGTGTGAAATGTGGAGAGAAAACGAAGCTGGAAATGACTGCAGCTCTGCGCGTTCCCCTCTGTTCCTTTCTATCCTGAGTGGACCTCACCAGTCTGTAGAGTCTGGGGCACAGCAAACGAGACCGAATTACAGCCTAATTCACTTTCAGAGGACCTCCTCTATTCATACCACACATACTGAGACCGAGGACGTTTGGTGACACTCAATGCCGTGCAGATAAATCCGACCCTTCAGCTGAGATTCTGCACACAGCACAGTCAGACCAGCTGAACCACGAGTCTCCACCCACAGCACACACATCTCGCGATATCTCTGCGTGATCTCCTCCCCTGCTTTGTTTCCGCGCTACTCACTACCTCTATGTGTCCATCTGAAGCGTGGGTGCTGTCCTGCTCACTAACAGGTGCCGAAATGAGCAGTGAACCCACACTTAAAGGTGATGAATCTGGTTTCTTTGGGGACTATTTTGTCTCTCACACTGCTAGTTTATCTCACGCTAGCCTAGTGTTTAGGGAGATTCCCCTGCAACCAGAGGTGAATTTTCTGCAATTAACCCATTCACCAGGTGTGGCGGCAGGAACGGTGAAGCGGTGTGTGGCGACGATAACTTACCCAAGTGTACCTCAGTGGTGCCACTAGCAGTCCTGGTGTTAAAACCCACAAGCTAATTGCAGTGTCAATTAATTAACCCCCAGACCACCAGCTGCCCCAAAATACACCACTGTGTACTGTATTGTGGACTGCTTCCCTGTTCTCTCTGAAGCGTCTAAACAAGTGAAACCACATTAATTTTTGATAAATATGGGTTATTTTGAGACTATCTCACAGTGCCTATAGATGTATCTGGGAATACAATGTACACAATATGGACAGAACAACGGGGACACACCCGTTGTTCAATGATTGGGCAAGGCCTGTTACTTCCAGTGAAGGGCAAACCTAATGAATCAACACACCAAGACATTCTGTACAACACCATGATACCAAATTTGTGGACACAATTTGAGGATGGCCCCTTTCGTTTCCAGCATGGTCAACAAATCAGTAAAGACATGGTAGGATGAGTTTGGTGTGGAAGAAATTCACTGGTCCATACAGAGCCCCAGTGCTGGCATCAGAGTGGACCTACCGGGCAGGCATCTAACTGACTATGGGGAGGCATGATCAGTCGGATGAACTAGAATGGAGATTGCGAGCTAGACTTTCTCATCCAACAGTGCAAGTCCTCATTAATCCTCTATAGAATGAATGAGAATGTTGTGGGTATCTTGTTTCCACATAAACTCCAAAATCTTGAGGTAAGCCTTCCAAGAAAGGTGGAACCAAGGCGGGACCAACTCCATTTTAAAGTTTATGTATTTAAATGCAATATCATTAAAGTCTCTGTTACTATAATGGTCAGGCCTCCCAATATTTTTGTCCATAAAATGTATATTAAAAACACAAACATTTATATCAGAATTATCATAAAATAATGAACACCAAACACCACATACATGACCGTTTTATGCTGTTTGAAGCGTTAAATACTTCCAAATGTCTGGTTCCTATCACTATTTTCCATGGACAATTCTGACTCATGCTTCGCCAGAAAAAGCACATTAGACTACACTGAATTATATTTTTTGTGCCTTTATTATCTAATTATTTGGAAAAAAAAATTAGCATTTTTCAATTAGACTACTCGTCAGCAGCAACCAGTAAACTTTGATATTTTGATCACAAACATGCACACTCTACCATTATCTACAGTCTTTTCTTAAAAAATAGAAAACGTTTTGGCCTGTAGAAACCAACCAGTGCCCCCTGGGCTTCAGTGGCAGCCTTACTGGCGTACAGGGTACTGGCTTTACCTTGAAACAGCCTATTGTTTTGCAGCAGAATTATTTCAATATCTGGCACATTTGGCAACCATGTTACTCAGTAGTATTGGCAAAACTAGATTTTAATTATTTTGAATGTATTTTAAGAGGTTTGTTTTGCAGGTTTCAGTTGAATTCAGGTGTGCCCATTGCAAACTCAATAAAGATTAATGTCAGGGTGGTTTCAGGCCTGGAAATGATCTCCGGATACCATGTGTGTTATTCAGAGGTTTTCTGTTCAAGAGCATGAGGTCAGCTTTCCATGGCAATGTGTTTCTTGCACTTTAGACCCCCCTTCTGACAAATATGTACTTTACTTTCAGTACAGATGCCTAAACAGTAAGTTCCTGATAACCTTTGGGTAGAAGCATGGTTAAATGCACACTGTGGTGAGGAGCTACGTTTATTTATTTTACAAATTCACAAATTACAAATGTTACGTGTACGTGGTATCAGCTATTGAACCGTATTGCCGTTTTTGCCTAGTGTTGTCTACTGCTTGCATGCAGTGCTGTGTGTTGTGCCCCTCAATATAAGACCTATTTATTGTTATGGCTATATACTAGAGCTTAATTTTCTGCTACTGAGCCATATTCATTGTTCTCTAAATACCCTATAGTATTATATAGCAATGGTATTATAGTAGTATATGATAATCCCCTTATTAGATATTATAGTGCAGGGGTCCCCAAACTGGTCCAGATAGGGCCACTGTGGGTGCAGGTTTTTGTTCCAACCAAAAAGAAGCCACACCTGAGTAACTGAAAACCAAGACCAACTATTTACTGAGGTGGAAAGCCTCCTGCTTCGTTGGAAGGAAAACCTGCACCCACAACAGCCCTATCTGGACCGGTTTGGGGACCCCTGTTATAGAGTATAATGTGTATTTTGGTTATTTATTTATAACAGTAATTTATTTCAAATTCTCTTTCTTTGTGTGAGGAAAAAGTGCCTATATTTGAATTTGCATTTGAATAAAGCACACAATTTTCACAGAAGCCAGTCCACCCTTAGTCTCTCTGCCCACTAACAGCCAAGACAGGAAAAAGTCTGGTTTGCTTGTGATCTTCTTAAACCCACAAACCTACACAAAACATTGGCTTCCTACACGTTCTGCAAAGCTCTATGTGTTTACTGGTGTCTCAAGTATTAATGTAGTCAATGCGACCAACAGAGAGTATACATGATACATGAGACATTTCTAGGAAGTGGTTAAAGATTAAAGATCCAGCTGCATCATAAACACTATAACCCTTATAATCATCCGTGTAACTCCTACCTTAAAGAGCTAACTTAATTTAGCTTTTATTCGTGATTCTGTTCCCTTTCTCTTAAAATGTTCTAAATTGTAAATTTCAGTTTCACAAACTTTAACTAGACAGAATCACATCAAATATTTTTTTTAACTATCCTGCTAAAAAACACAGAAGCCCTTAAAAGCCTCTATTTGTTCCTGGTGGTTATTTATTAATGTGTACTGTTCGGTAATGCTGTGTTTTTCCTGATGAATTGATATCACAGCATAGCAGGTGACATGGTGCGGATTCTAGGCACATTGTGAAGCAAACCATCTGGTTTCAGTCATAGTGGTCCTAATGGTCTTTTTTTCAAAAGGGAAAGATTTTGACAACAAACCAATGCTATTTTATTCACATTATTCTGGATATTATGTTCATCATTTATCAGTTATATCACTACATATCTTTAAAATGATCAATTTAAAAACCATCGTCAAATTTAAAATTATTTGAGCTTGAAAGATTTTAGTTTTTTGTATTTTAACAAAAGTGCTGTGTCAATGTTTGAACAGAAAAATCAATACTCTGGTACCTGAGCCTCTAATATTTCAGGTGCGATGCAGTGACCTAGAAAGGTTAGACTACTGGTAATTGTTCACAGTGATTTAGAGATTTCAGGCTATTCGAGATCAGATTTGTGTACAGGAATGTGATGCCCTCTATTTGTCACTTGTGGAACTGCAGTTAATTCTAAAGTCATTTTAAAAAACCATCACATTTATTATTTCTGCTCAAATATCAAATGTTCACACTAATAGCAAGAAGTGTTCCAAAAACACATTCTGCATAATTTCTGAACACCAGATCTGCTTTTCTGAGAAACCTCGGATTTCTTTCTCAGTGTGCAAGGCTGTGTTGTCCTATCCTGCTCAGTTGCCGTTCTCAATTCTCAGACCAAGCCTTGTCGCAGACTTTGTGTTTTAAGGAACTACTTGCAAATAATCACTAGGTGGCAGTCAATCCTCATTTTCAAAACAACCCGGAACGCCATTATCTTTAAAGATTGCAGAAAATTAGTCTTTTGTTTTTTCTGTAGCCCAGTGTGTGTTATGTACGGTAGTGGTGGTCTCTTTCCTAGTTTAGATTGTGTCTTGATACAGACAAAAACAATTCCCAGTTCATAACTGATTGTGTAAATTAATCCAAAATTATTTTTTGTCTGAAAAGCCATAGAGCCAATTTATCGTCTCTGGAAATCTTCTCTAGACAGCAAGTGAATAGACTGTTCTTAATGTACTGAAAGCTGAAAATGCAAAGACACTAGAAGGCCATCTCCAGGTTCGGAAAAGGGCAAGCAGTGTGGTCTGGAGAGAGTTCTGCTGGAGAATCTTGGGTCTTGCATTTATTGGTGTGTTACTTTGACACAAACCATCTACCAAAACATTGTTGCAGACTAAAATACACGGCTTTAATTTAGCAGTATTTCCTAATGGCAGTGGCCTCTCTCAGCAGTATAATGAGACCTGCTACACTGCAAAAAATGTTCAGGAATGAGGAACCTGACAAAGATATCAAGATGTTGACTTGGTTTCCCAGATCTCAATCAGAACAAGCTTCTGTGGGATGTGCTGGACAAACTAGTCTGATATATGGAGGCCCCACATTGCAACTTTCTAATATTATCTTGGTGCCAGATATCACAGCACACATTCAGAGTCAATGCCTCAATGGGTCAGAGTTTTTTGGCAGCACAATGAAGACCTACACAATATAATGCAAGTGATTTTAATGTTATGGTTGATCAGAGTGTGTCCAGAAGTATCTAGACATTTCCCTTATAGTGAACAGATGATCTGCATTTAATCCATTTGCATAGAGAAGCAGTGGGCAGCCACTAGCGCCTAGTGACCAGTGTATGGGGACGGTGTCTTTTTAGGGGGTATATCTGTGGGGCTATTTGCAGTCGTGGGATTTGACCCACAACCTTTCAGTCACAGGGGCAACACCATCCGCTCTCCATCAACTGCCCTTATTGAATTAATTCAGCAATAGGCACTTGCACACACACAAAACACATACGCAGGTGTTCAGCTGTACACAAAAAAGCATTGCCAACAGAATTACTACACAAACCTAGAGTCAGCATACCCAATGGCAAGTGCAAATCAAGGGGGTGTAAAACCTCAGGTATTAGACTGTGGAGCATTCGAGCTTCGTCTGGCGTGATGTACTTTTGGAATCAGTTGGAATAGCATTTGTGATTCAGAACTAAACATTCTGATCAGTCTTTTTAATTCACTGATGAACTAATCACCAGCTGAGCATCTGGATAGGGAGATGCCCCTGCCATCAGAAGTTTGTAGTTTCAAATCCCAGGACTGCCACTGAGTTTCCCTTGAGAACTGTCCCCACATACTGCTCCCTGGGCTCTGCCCAAGGCTTCATTTGGTGAATGGATTCAATGCAATAATTAATTTCACACTGCTCCCAATGGGTGCAACATCAGTACCTGACCTTACACATAATCCTGGATGAAACTGCTTATGCGCTGACTGCCATAACACACAAAGACACAAGGAGACACAAGACACAAAGACATAGGAATGATATAAAATGAAACCAGTCTGAATAAAATCTGAATAGGGAAACAATCACAATATGAATAGACCATGCTACATACAGATACACTTGGTATAATATCTATCTATAAGTAGCACAGCTGTGTAAAAACTATTGCCACAAATGGTAGTTTGGAAAAGTTATGGCCATTTTAGAAAATTAATTGTAATTAAATACTGTTAAGTAATATCATGTAATAAAATATTGCACATGAAGATCACTGCACATGAGATTTTGCAATAATTTAAGTGATTTATCACCTATTTACAGAACAACATATGATATATACATAATAATGTTTTAGCACCTGGGAAAATCTTTGCACATTATTGCACATCATAGCAAAAATAATGCACATAGTCTTTCAAACAGTGATAGTTTTTTGGCCTGTAGTAAATATATATCAAGAGGCAGCAGGCTATTGCAAAGATTATTGTGTGGATGAGTGACTGAAGGTGGAGTTATAGATTCTGTTGATTGTGGGAATGAAGGCTTTTTCTGAGGCATTCAGTGGAGCAATTTAAGCTGGTGAGTCTGGCTAAATTTTCTTTGCAGTTCATTCACCACATTGTGGAGGGGGTGATCTACATTGTTCAAGATCGACTTAAGTCTGGAAGATGTTCTTCTTTCAGCCACAGTTTGATAGTTCCCACTGCGATTAGAAGGTCATGAGTTTGAATCCCAGAATTGAGTTAGTGGTAAGGGGGGGTTAAGACTAGGTTTAATGTCTTTTATTACAGCACCACCAGGGCAACAAATACAATAGAATTCAGAAAAACACAGGATGAGCAAGTGTTTACAAATCTGCAGGGGCAACTGGCAATTTGAGAGTTCCCACTGCAATTAGAAGGTCATGAGTTTGTATCCCAGAATTGCTAGTGGCATCACTAATGTACCCTTGATGAAGGTACTGTCACCACACACTGCTCCCCAGCTACCCCTGTCTCACCTGGTGAATAGGTTAAATGCAGACTTCGTGGGTATAAGTCCCAGGACTTCCACGCTGGCATATAGAGGAACAAATGCACTAAATTTTAGAAGAACCGTCGAATGAGCAAGTGTGTGAAAAAGCTGCAGGCAAACAGTATTATAGCAGTACCTGGGTTGTAAATACAAATATGTAGAAACATCGGATAAGTAAGGGTCTACAAACTTTTGGACATCCATTGTATCTTTCACGTGTGTGTGCCGCGAGGTGAGGTGAGAGCGCGGTGCTTGGTTTAATTAGCACTGGTCGGTTTTGCGTGGCTGTGACGGCAGAGGGCTGCGGCTGCACTGAGAGGAATGAGAGAGAGAGGACAGGAGAGAAGGAAAGAGGAGAAGGGAGAGGAGCGGAGTGGAGCAGCAGGGCGATTTCGCTGAGAACAGCAGTTCCTTCTCTCTGTAGCAGCGTTTATTCATCAGGAGTCGTGTGAGAGTGAGTGCATGCATTGCAAACCCTGCTTAACTTCATCCAGGAGGCTTTTGTTTGGGCGCCTGTAGATCTGGATCAGATAGCTGAGATCCTGTCCGCGTGTCCTTTTGGCACTTTGAGCTTTTTAATGCTGGCAGGAGTTAGTGGTAAGTCGATTTAACGATAGCTGGCTAACGACGATAGCGTATAGGTTTGAATGTGGCTAACGTTTGTGAGCCAGCAAGCTAACCAGTAATGGTACCCGGTTAGGGTTCCTCAGAGTGGTGTTATTAAATGGAGCATATAATATCCTATCTAGCTGTTAGTCTAAATATTGCATATGCTTTAGAAATGGTTAAAACATCGTGGTGTTAGTGTTGCTCCGTAGTGATAGCTCCTATTTGAGCAACGGTGGCTAATGTTGATTAGCCAGGAAAGCTCTGGCCCTGTGCACACAGACCTGACTCCAGCAGAACCTAGAATTAATGGTAGAGATGTTTTAGAGGCCTGGCATGCAAGAGACCAACTAAAATGCTCCAGCAAGCTGCCTGATGTAAGCATTGCTTGACATTAGCCTTACATGCGTTAGCCTGACGGCTTTGGCAGTTAAAGCCTCTTGTTTGCTAACTTGGGAGAATCCTCCACAGAGGCATTTCAGCATATTATTTTGTCCTCTCTTCATCTAAGACTCTCTGAGACTGTAGTTTGGTATTCTACTGATTATAGAAGTGTACCTCTCTAATCGAAATGAGACAGCTAGCTGCAGTAACTAGCCACAGCTAGCTAGTCCACCTGACATGCTACACCACTAATACTGGTCTACCTCAGTGGCTTGCAAACTTCACTGGTTAGCCGTTGAGGGAGTAGTAAAGAACGCATTTATAACGCATTCGGTTGATATAACTGTATATTTTATGCTTCTGATGTATACAAATTGATCATACTGAATTTATGTCCAGAGCATCAAAGCTGACTTCACATTGCTGGATGAGGGTTCGGAATGCCTGTTTTAATCTTTCGTTTGAACATGAAGAATGGTTGAAAAGTTGAATAGATTGTACAGATAGATAGAAATCATAGTAGGACCTGGTCGTTAAAGAGAAGGCTGTGGATTTGAATCCCACACACTGCTTCCATCTGATTCTATTTTGCTGTGCATTTTAGTTGCTTAATATCTCAGATGCTGCACTGTCCGTTTATGGATCATTTGCAGTCTTTGACATTATGTAACATATTACACTGGACTGAGATTATTACAAACCATGCACCTTTATTGTCACAAGGCCTAAACTGCCATTCCAGTGAAGCTGTGGTTATAAAGGCAAGGCAGTATAATTAATGATCTTCAGGTCTGTGGCGTGCTTAGCCGGCAAGTGTAACAGCAGTATTTTCTGTTGTTGTGCTATTTATTAACCAATCATATTGCTAACCAGTGATGAGAATGCTTGAACCATTGTTCCTAGTTTTTCTCTGCTGAACAAATGTGTGCATTTCCACAAGGCTATCGTGTTTAAAAAAACCCCAAGAATGTTGTAATTGAACAAAATGTATTAGTAATATTTTGGAACCCCTAAATGATGTGAAAAATAGACCTACATCACTAACAGAACTCTCTAAGTGCATGTACAGGAACATCAGTTCTAATTACTCGTTTGCTTGTCTAAGTTGGTTTGTGTGTTTGGTTTGTTTTACATCAGTTCCAGTAATCATGTTAACATTTTTCCACTGTCCACTGTTCCATTGTTTCATTCAGAACAATGGTTCTCAACCTTTTCAACATTAAGACCCATCTATCTGTCCATCCCAGCATGTTGGCAAGGCCCACTTGGCCACATTAGATGAAATTTAATAACCATTTGTGGACCAATAGCCTGTCTCGATTTTAGATTCGAGGCCGAATCAAAAGTCTTTGCGGCCCACTAGTGGTCTTTCTCAGTCCAGTGGTTAAGAAACCTGGATTTAGAATACATTGTATTAATATCATAGTTCAGAAAATCATAGAAATCTTAAAATGTGTTTGGGGTGTTTTAGTCATATAAATCTTTCAAAGCATGTTTAGTGGAACTACAAGTTTAAAAATGATTTACCACTCAGCACTGGGCAAACTGCATTCCTAATAGCCACAAACTTGTCTCTCTTTCTTTTTACGAGGACCTCTGTGGTTGGAACTAAATGATATGATATATTTATTGTGATTGTGATTATTTGCTATTCAGAAAACATTTCTGAGCATGTGGTGATACCACCAGTACCTCAAGAAGACTGATCAATAGCATGCTTTATTACAAACGCAGCAAAATTATTCTTGATTAACTAGATTTTGTTCAGCTCATTAAGTGAAATGTTGAAGAATTGGTATTTTTGTTTTAATGTAGCTCTATTGGCTTTTCTGATACTCTTATCAGATCTTAGTAAAAATAGCACCTCGATTGAAACTGTATTTATAAAAATGGGCAAAAGAACATTGCCCATCTTTAAAAAAAGTAGTAGTAGTCGTCTTAAAGCCAGAATATTCCTTTTTCCTTTGTCCTGTGTTTTTGTTTGTTTGTTTTGTTGGACAATCTGCAGAAGAATGTAACTCTTCTTTTACACTATAGTAATTACCGGCTTGTCTTTATGAGAAACCTGTTTCAGAGATCTGATGCTAAACTTTACACTTTTAGCATCTGAACTTTTACACAGCTGTGTCTAAATGGCTGAAATATATTTAATGTTGCGTATGATTTGCTGGCAACTATAAGATTCATCATTTATTCTTCTTGTTCAGGTTCATTGAAATGACAAGTGTGCTTTAGGACATTTGGGGGGAAGGGGAGATGAACTGGAGTCCTGAAATGACAGATTGATTATTCCATTTATGACTATGACCGCACAATATGGATTATACTATTGATTCAGTCCATTCATTTCAAAGCTCGTTTTATACATACCCCCTGCTTCAACATAGGTTTGCCTTTCACATACAACTTCATTTTGCACAGTTAACTCAAACAAGTTTGATAGCATTTCTGTGTCTAGAACCGTGCTTCCAAGTGAAGCAGAGAACACTCTTGCAATACTTCTCATTTAAAATGAACAGATGCATCTTCCAATACTGCCCTTGAAATCAGATCATTCCATTATAAGCAACAGATCAGTGTTTCTTCTGTTCCTAAGAGGGTTTTAAAACCATTTTAAGACAAATTTCGATAGGTGCTTTACATTAGAATGGTACAGGACAGTAAATTTCCTTTAGAATCTGTAATATACTACTAAAGTAGGCTGTCAAAGTTATTTTTGTCTTATAGTAAATCCTGGTATGTTCGGTCTTCTAACTTGCCTGGACTGTTTTACTGCTTCTTCTGGACGTTGTGGTCTGATAGTGCATTTAAATGTCAGCATTTTCCACTGTCCTCTTTGTAAGGTAACTGGATCCCCCAAGGCTAGAATACCAGCTAAACGGATAAGTAAATGATGATTTTATGCAAAGCTTTCATATTAGTTAAAGCACACATACATTTTACAGCTGATTATGCATATACAGTGTTTTTAAAATGCAGATCTGTGAACTGTTTTCCCTGTGGGGAAATTTTATTCTCACATTACTGGACTTTAGAAATATATATTCATTAATTTTACCCTCTTCCAAGATGATTGACAATCTAGGAACTCTAAGTTCTAAGCACATGAACATTAGTGGTGCTGGAAGAATAAAGAGATTCATTTACAGGTGATGCTCTTGTTTGATTGCAATCATAGGAAAATAATATCTAGACCTGAGCCAGGATGATTTATTATTGACTCTCATGTGAAATATCTGGTCCAGGTTGCTGTCTGTCCACCTGAAATAAAATCTTAGCAAGAGCCCCCATAACTAGTGTTAGGGTGTTTACTTGGGGTGTACAGTTTGACTGATCAGTAATAATCATAATTAATACTGTTGTTGCTTTTATGTCCTACCAGACCATTTTAGTAGCAGGCTTCTTTTTAACTTGTTAACGAAAGTGCTGCAAACGGCTTAAATAGTTTCCAGAGTGGGATTGTTGTGGTTTTCTGTTCTTGGTCTTGTCTTGGTTTTATGGAATCTTTTGCAAAATACACTGTTGTTGACTCTTATGGAGGTATGCATATAAAACCTAAAGGTCATTCCAAAAATCTGTTGCAAATGACTGGGTACTTTTAAGTTGCTCTTCAGTACCAATTGGAACATGCAATCCAGTAATCTTTTCATTACTGCCAGTTTTATTATCTCTACTTTTTTTTTTGATTAAGATATTTGCGTTTATTTTTGTTCAAAATTCTGAACAATCCATGCAATGCAACCGGATTAAATTTAAAGCCACAATTTTTTTAGCTTAAAGTTATTTCCTATCACGTTAGCCTAAGTGGATACTTCACCCAAGTTTGCATTGAGTTTAATATGGTTAATGTAAAGCGTGTTTTAAATCGCTGTGTACATGAAATTTATTGCCATAGATATATGAATAATGTAAAGGGGATTCTTCCAGAAATGTATCATATGTTACTTGTCATGAAAACAAACAAACAAACAAACAAAAAACCCAACATGCTACTCTGTACATTTCATTATGTCATGTATGTAATTTGACTCTCTGTCTCTGCCTCTGTGTCTCTCTCTGATTGGCAGGAGCTAGGCATCATGGATTTGCTATCATCTGCCGATGTACTGAAGTGAGCTGGACTCTCCCTCCACTGTAAACTCTTCCCCTCCTCCCGTCCAACGGGGGACCAGCAGTCATGGCGGGTATTAAGCGCGGCTATGACGGCAAGATCGCTGGACTGTATGACCTGGACAAGACGCTGGGCCGCGGGCACTTTGCTGTGGTTAAACTAGCGCGCCATGTCTTTACCGGGGAGAAAGTAGCAGTGAAGGTCATCGACAAGACCAAGCTTGACACGGTCGCCACTGGTCACCTTTTCCAGGAGGTCCGCTGCATGAAGCTGGTGCAGCACCCCAACATCGTGCGGCTGTATGAAGTTATAGACACACAGACCAAGCTCTACCTTATCCTGGAGCTGGGGGACGGAGGGGACATGTTTGATTACATCATGAAACATGAGGAGGGTCTGAACGAGGAGCTGGCTAAGAAATACTTTGCTCAGATAGTTCACGCCATCTCTTATTGCCACCGACTGCATGTGGTGCACCGCGACTTGAAGCCTGAGAATGTGGTGTTCTTTGAGAAGCAAGGCCTGGTTAAGCTGACTGACTTTGGCTTTAGCAATAAGTTTCAGCCAGGGAAGAAACTGACAACCAGCTGTGGCTCTCTGGCGTACTCTGCCCCGGAGATCCTGTTGGGGGATGAGTATGATGCACCTGCAGTGGGTAAGTAGTTGATGGTAGTATTGAGATCTGAAACTTCAGACCACAAAAAGAGAGTTTCGGTTACATTTAGGTGCCATTGGTCCAATTCACAGGCAGTGCATATGTGTTGGTGTTTCTGAAAAAGTGCTCAAATAATAGTTCTGAAAATCAATCAAATGTTATTGTAAGTCTGCTAATATATTAAGCCGGAGACTAGCAGTATCATAATACTGCCTTCATGACAGTCTAGGGTTAGACAATGTCTAAATGGCAGTGTTGGCAGTGTCTGCAGTGCGATAGACAATAACATTTGTGGGGAGACTACATCCTACGCAATATGCGGTTTTCTATTTGTTTGATCATTTAGAGTAGTAGTTCTCAACCTTTTTTGCACAAACGCCCCCTGACCTCATCATGAGCCTCTTAACGCATCCCTCCCACCCCTCCCCCACCCCCACCCCCACCCCACAAACACACAAAATG
>JBBKCR010000006.1:9596004-9607252 GCA_037577295.1 Ladigesia roloffi | reverse complement strand
TGTGTGTGTGTGTGTGTGTGTGTGTGTGTGTGTGTGTGTGTGTGTGTGTGTGTGTGTGTGTGTGTGTGTGTACACGCATACATATTCTTTACATTTTCTTTAAAGCTAATGAGTTTAAAATTAAATTCTAATGTTTTGGGAACATATTTGGGTGCATATTTTTGGTTTTATTTTTAATACACATTACAACACTGTATTGTACTGTACATGGGTGCTCTTGAAATGTAAACCGTGTGTGTGTGTGTCTTGAAACACAATACTATTATTTGTACTAAAATAATTAATAACTCGCTGTTTTGTTGATTCCAATGTGCCTTGAGCTTTTGTTATGTTTAGTATATAGTAATTTTCACAAATATTCAGTTGAATATTTGAAAATGAAAATATTTAAAGGTTGCTATCCTGCTTTGCTCCGGGCTGCTGTGTTAAGTGTAGCTGAAGGACAGCTTTTCCTCTGAGCTGCAGTGACCTGGCTGTCTGTTAGCTGTCTGTGATTTTCTGACACTGAGGACGTTCGTGCAGAGTTGGAATCTTATCAGTGCTCTGGTGTGCTGTAGATAGGAACCATTCTCAGACTCTTGGGAGCAGACCGCTGACAGCAGTCTGGCCGGGCAGAGGGAAGCTGGCTCTGGTACATCCACAAGCTCATCGTTTGCTGTTTTTCAATTTTCCTAGGAATTGTTAGGACCTAGTTTAATCAAAATGTTATTCACCAGTTAACCTGTAGCTTACCTACGCATGGCTTCATGACTACCTGTTTAATAAAAATCTCATTTGGGCGATGACCATTTATGATAAGAGCTTTATAAAGATCCATTATAGTGTCAAGAATTTCTGAACTTTGTCCATCCACAACAGGCCACATAGACATTTCATTACACATCTGATATGGCCTTCATGTCATCATAATTAGCATGTGACAGTTTCTGTAAACATAATGAAAGTAATTGGGAAGTTGCACAATGTGGTTCTTTGTTTCATGACTTCTCGTGATACGGATTGTAACTAAGTAACATTATTTGTAGTGTTTTGCTGTCTTCATGTTTGCAGAATCTTAATTTGTTTTGTCTACCTTTGTATATTGAGCTAGTCATATTAATATTTCAGGCTTATTTGGCAAGCTAATGTTTAAAATGTTTGGCAAGTTGCTGACTTTCTCATTAAATTACTGTCTTTGTTTTCACACATTTGCATTTAAGATAGACGCCATTAAGCACTGACCCAGCCCTCTGTCTCCCCTGCCACTTTCAGCAAAGGCTTTCAGCAAATCTGGGCTTGTCTTCAGCAGATAAGCATAATTTGACTCATATGGCGACCTTGTTTTTCTGACAGGTCGTAGAAACAGCCATGTGTGAATTCAGAAGTCATAACTGTCATCTCCAGACTGCAGGAAGAAGCATTATGCTTTTCAGAAACGAAAAAGCATTTTAAATAAAGCCCTTTTCTCTTAGCCAGTGCACTCATAAGTGTATCTACAGTGCGGAGCAGAAATGGAACGCTTTAGGTATAGCATGAATATTTTATTGGGGAATGTGTAAAAATTGATGTGGGCTGGGCTCTGAGTAAATTGTTGGCTGGGTTCTATGTGCTGCCCGTTCTCCTTGTGCCAGATACTCTGCAGGGGCTGTACTGCTGTCCTTATATCATTTAGTAAGAGAGAGAGAAGTGCATTACTAGATCTTGCACATAAAAATGTATAAACACACACATTTTTATTTAACAATTACACAGTTTGTGCAGGTATATAAGTATACATTCCAGAGCACACACCCAGCAATGCTGGTGTGCCCTTCGAGCGCCTGTCTCTGTGTGTTTGAGCGTTTTTTTCTTTGAGGAACAAGGTGTTGTCTGATGACCCACCAGTGTTGAGAATCAATACGGATAGACTTGCTCTTACAGGCCCTCTCTTATGAATCACGAGCAACGTTGTTTGCTTAAGCAAACTTGCTACAGAGCCAAGGATATGTCTTGCACTTGATATGCAAGGTCTGATAATGCGGTCAGTTTCTCATGATTACTTGGATATTTATATTAGACTTGAAGAGGAGCTAAATTTGAACCCCGCTATTTAGATCCCCTGCCCCCTGCTGATTAGAGTTATTATGGGACTCTAATGGCCGCTGCTTTTGCCAGAGGAGCTGATGACCATGATTTTTCTTCCAATATCAATAAGGGGTTTCAATGTGACAGCCTGCATAGTTAATGGTGGAAAAAAATGCATCACTGATGAATAGCTAGATTAGCTATTAGTCTAAAATAAAATCAGTGGTGGCCAGTGACCTATTTCAAGGCATTTTGGGAAAAAATGGGTGCTTTTAGCTGTCTGTTTACTTGGAAGGGAACAGGAGAAAAATCTCATCCCAGTTTTTTTTCTTTTTATCTCTTCTCTCTTCCAGTTTTTTTCTTTTTATCGCTTCTCTCTTCCCTTGAGAAATCCAGTCTCTTGCCTTTGGATAATATGCAGGCTGGCTAGCTCTTCAGTGAAGCAGTAGCAGTGATTTTTGAAGCCAGGGCAGTAAGCTAGCTGAACCTCAGCTGTGCTGCTTCTTCATGGCGGTTGAGTTGTAATTTGGCAATGTGCGTGTGCAGAATGCGGATGCGACCTGCTCTGAGGATTCCTCCATCTCTGCTCACACAGCCATGAGACTTCCAGGCATTTTCTCCCTGATAATACAGCTCTTATTCGCTACTTTCTGGCTAACGATTGAATCATGGAGGTTCGTTTTGACTGTCATTCCCTAGTTGTTTTTTTGCACTTTCCCAAGAATCTCTGTGATGTACACTGATTAGCCACAACAAAAATAAAACACTTTGTCTCCTCACAATGGCACCTGTCAAGGAGTGGAATATATAAGGGAGCAAGTATTGAGTGGATGGTCAGTTGCACTGTGCCACACCGCAAAAATTGTTCTCAAAAGGTTTGACTAACAGGGCAAAGAGTTCAAGGTGTTCTTCCGTGCCAGATATCACAGTCTTGTAGTGTCTGTGTTTTATTGGGTGAGAGCTGTTTTCGTAGTATAAAAGGGCCTATACAAGCAGGTTGTTGCAATGTTATGGCTGTATGTGCTCCAGTGTGACAAAGGTGCACACCAAAGCTAATAGTGCTGAAGACAAGACATTTGATTCTGGTGTGAGGCAAATTGACCACTGGTTTTACTCTGAAATGCTAACATTAAGTGGTGCTGAATATACTTCTTTCTCTCTTGACAGTCTGATAAACCGGATGCTGCAGAGAGACCCAAAACGCAGAGCCTCACTGGAGGAGATCGAGAGTCATCCATGGCTCCAGGGTGTGGATCCTTCCCCAGCCACCAAATTCAGCACACCCCTCGTGTCACACAAGAACCTGTCTGAGGAAGAACACAACAGTATCATCCAGCGCATGGTGCTGGGAGACATTGCCGACCGAGAAACCATCATTGAGTAAGTGTGGTTTCCCCCTGGTCCTATTTATAACTGACTCTTTGGTGATTTTACCATTACATTGCTCTTTTCTTATGTGTTTTTTCAGGTTAATATGTTCAATTTTTGTGGCTAATTTCATTGTGAAGTATGTATAGGTCCATGATCTTTTCTGCCCCAAATTACAGTACAACATCAAACTACCACAAAATGTGTACTTCATGTGTATTTCATTATATACTTATTACACTTAGAACTGGAATCAGGAAATATGCAAACACATTCCCCAGCATTGCACATGGACACCAACCCTGCAAAAATCTCCAAATTTGCTATTCAAAACTAACCATAGCCAATATTATTTAACCCTTTAGACCTTGCCGTCAGAAGAAACACCAAGATTTTTAAACCATCATTGCCTCTCAGTCATGTCAGCTAGAGAAAATATATTTTCCTCTTGAAACTACTGAAATAGCAGACCTAAGTTTTTCAGTGTGGATTGTTTACTTCTTGTGCAGACCTACAGTGTACATTTATAAAAATGTTGTGTAGCCTGTCCATGTATTCAACAGAATAATTGTTTAGTCATTTTGTATGTAGACATGTTTGCGATATTTCATATGTTTAGTTATAATCCTACATTTGATAGGCTTTGGTTAGTTGTGTTCAGGCAATTTGAAGATTTAAAAATGGCAGTGTTGGTCCCCATGTGCAGTGCTTGAGAATGTGTGTGCCAAATGGTTCAGTTAGATTGTTTCCAAATGTTTCTGCGAAGTCTTTTTGGGCAACTTTTAGGAGAATATTTACTACCAACCAGTATTGTCATCTATGTAGATGTTATTTTGATAAACAAGTGTGTATATTATTATAGTTTATAACCCAAAAGAGATATATGCAAATATTCAGCACCCCTGGTAAATGTACATTTTATTTTTTCTAATATTTATCTCAAATAGAAGGTGTGCTCCACAATTTAAAGGAACATGCCACATTGAAGTCCTCTATAAGGGATGGTAATTCTTTCTTATGAAATAATTTGTCACTTACTGGCCAAGGGGATTCATACATTTACATACAGCTCTAGTATTTTTGAATAGGAACCAGTTGTGAAACTTCCACACAAGGCTCTGTGAAACCATGTAAACAGTATGGGAAGGTTATAAAAGAAGGTCATACAGACTGTGAAAGGGTCAGGGCAAAATTGTTCATTGTTTTTTAGCAACTATAAATAAAAAATCAGGATTGGACATGCTATTTTTGCCAGGGGTTTTATGTGATCTGTGTTTCTTTTACTTATTTCTACTGTTTTCAATTTCTCAGGAATTCAAAGGCTAAAATGACTTCGATACTATACCACTGATACAGCAATTTTTCTTTGTTTGCTAAGAAGCTAACATTTTCAAATTGTAAGCAACCCTACCTTTGCAGCCTACATTTTGTAACACATGCCGCAGTTAACGTTGAAGGTGATATTTTTGGAGTTGGATTGCTGGTTTATTTTGCAGGCAGGGTAGCTGGGAAGAGCTCTGAAGGCAGGTTATGCCAGTATATTTTCACTTCTCAAGTCTCTCCAAGAGATTATTGTTGTAGCATGATTTTGTGGCTGCAGAGAGTCCATTTGTTTGTTCATTAACGTGTAATCCCTGAGAAGCAGAGAGGAGGGACTGCAAATGTGCTTGGATTGTGCTAAGCACTGGAGCCATACCGAGGACATCGCTGAAGCCAGCTCCATTAGATCAGCCTGAGAGGGCTCATGGAAATCAATTCGGATTTGGCACGCTTCTTTATAATGCCGTACTATTTTAGTCACACAGATTTGGGAAGAATATAGGACAGAATGGTAGTTTTTCAGACCTTAATGGCAATTATTATCCTCTTGAACGTTTTAGGGATGGTCTCCTTGCTCAGCAAATGAGCTAAAAGTTCAATGTTTGCCCTCTCTCTCTCCATTACTCGTTTTCTTTCTCAGTTTGGATCTTCCTCCTTTTTGCCCTCTCTTACCTAAATGCACCATCTTTTTGCTCCCTCCCCAGAGCCCTAGAGACCAACAAGTACAACCACATAACGGCTACCTACTTCCTGCTAGCGGAGCGGATTCTACGTGAGAAACAAGAGAAGGAGGTGCAGCCGCGGTCCTCCAGCCCCAGTAATATTAAAGCCCATTTCAGGTACTGCAGCCTGACCCATTGCCTTCCATGGGTTTCTCGAAGATCTGCTACAGCCTGTAGACTTGGATAATATCATTTGTTTTCCGTTTCAGACATTATTGTATAATTAGGGCTCATTATTCATGTGATTTTGTTCAGTTCTGTGTTATATAACAAATAAATGCTGATGGCAGTTCAGCAGTCTTCGATACGTTATGTAAATATGGGCCATTTTATTCCTTCATTTTAATCCTGACTCTGAGAACAGTGTGTTAAACCTATTTGCCCTCTGGTATCTGTATAGATTAAGCTGAGGGGGAAAAAGGCAGGGCATATAAATGAGTAATGCCTATCCAGAGCAAAGTGTTGCTGTAATGTTCATTCCCTGCCACACATTAGCTCAAGCAGCCTTGTCAGTGGAGTAGGATTCAGTAATGGTCTCCCTTAGAGGCAGGTTCTGCTGGCTGTTAGGGTTTCTATCTCATGCTGCACTATAAGGACAGCCAGCACATCTTCTGTCTCTGCCACTGAACCCTGTGTGGGGTGACAAATGTGTTTAAGGGCTGTGAAATTGGTTTGGACTGACCTAGAAATGCAGCCATGCCTTGCTGTATAGGAGCAGACTAGAGAGGAGGGGATACGCATATAAATTTAAATCTACTATCCATCTTATTAGATTACTTTCAAATCTCTTTATTCAAAATCAATGTATTAATTATTACCCACAAAAGATGGTTAAATATTAATCTGCTAAAACAAAGTCCAGATATGTTGCCTGAATTTAATTAGACAAATAAAAGGTTGTTTAAATGAAGATCTGGACAAGTGATCTTTCTACAGGTTTTTATCCTGTTGTTGCTCTCAGTACTTTCTCCATATTGGGACATTGTGTGTATTGTTTGGCTTTTCGCCATATAAACAACAAAGTGTTTTGGAGCATTATAGACAAAGACTTCACTATGATAATGGCAACCTAGAGATATGTACTCTGCAGTAAGTGCTATTCTTATGAATCTTGGCTTCAGTGCAGTACTGGTTCCTTCATTTATGCAGATAAACTCATTACATGCTCTTTATTCTGCGCTGAAGCAAAAGCAGGACATTAAGTCTGCAAGTCATCCTGTGATTCACCATGCCCCTCTATTCAGTGGGTTGTTAAAGTCTTGGCAGGAGAATCAGGTCTGCCTTTTGTCAAGGACTGTCTCCGTTACGAAAGTTCATTTGTTTCCTGAGGGTACTTCACTCTTTTAGCTGTTTCTGAATATATCTGTGCAGATTAGAATGTTGTCATGTATGAAGTGTAATTTGGATTAATCGACCTCAGTCAGTATATTGAATATTCACAGCACAGATTGTCCTTAAAGCAGATTATTTATAACATTTATGTCCTTTTCGTTGTAGGCAATCCTGGCCAACTAAAATCGACATGCACCAGGACATTGAGGACAGCCTCGCTGCTTCGTCTATCTCTCACGCAGGCGGCCCACAGTCTCCCGCTCGTAGTGCTGAGAACCTGCTGAATGGCCACCGCAGCAAAGGGCTCCTGGATCTGGCCAGACGGGACGAGAGCAACGAGGCATGTGGGGGAGCAGTTTCAGCTGGCCCCCCAGCCCCTGTTCCTCCAAACCCGCTCAAAAACACTGGGGTGGCTTCACTGGTGTCGGCCTCTGCCAAGCAGCGCACTTGTCTTTTCCGGGTGGAGGAGGACGAGGAGGAAGAAGAGGAGCAGGAGCCATCCCCGCTGCCCACACAGGTGATCCTGCGGCGTAAGCCACCATCCATCACTAACCGACTGACTTCTCGCAAGAGTGCCCCTGTGCTTAATCAGATCTTCGAGGAAGAGGGTGAGTCGGATGACGACTTCGATATGGATGAGAGCCTGCCACCTAAGCTCAGCCGACTTAAGATGAACATGGCTTCACCAGGCACAGCGCAGAAGCGCTACCACCGGCGCAAGAGCCAGGGCCGTGGCTCCAGCTGCTCCAGCTCTGAGACCAGCGATGATGACTCGGAGAGCCATCGCCGACGTCTGGACAAAGAATCTGGCTTCACGTACAGCTGGAACCGGAGGGACAGTAGCGAGGGACCACCAGGAAACTCTGGGGGGAATGGAGGTGGTGGTAGTACTGGAGGGCAAAACAAACCTCCAGGGGAGGGCAACTCAGGACCGGACAGAGGCAGCCCCCCTGGAGGAGGAGGTGGCAGTAGTAGTGGAGGTAATGGTGGGAGTACAGGAGGTGGAGGAGGGGGCTCTAAAGGACAGGGTAGTCCCTCTAGCTGCTCCAGTGGCAGCAACAACCCCACATCTGGCTCTACGCGCAGCGCGGCGAGGAGTGCGGGGGAACTGGTGGAGAGCTTAAAGCTAATGAGCCTGTGTTTAAGCTCGCAGTTTCGCAGCTCAAGAGCAGGTGGAGGTGGACGTTTCATCATCGACCCTCAGAGCCTCTCCAGTGTCAAAGTGCAGGAGAAGTCCTCTTGGAAGATGTGCATTGGCTCCAACAGCAGCTTGGACAAGATGGCTGTGCCTGGCCATGCTAGGAATGTGAATGATGGGTCAGTGGAGCGTTGCCCGGACCAAACGGCAGCCATGCTTAACGGACTAGGCCTGGCCAAGGAGAACAGCCTGAACTTGAAAAACAACATGCTCCAGCTACCTCTGTGTGAAAAAACCATCTCTGTAAACATCCAGAGGAGCCCCAGGGACGGGCTACTTTGTACATCTGCCCAGGCCAGCTGCTGCCAGGTCATATGATGGCAGGTCGCATAACTGGTCCTCGTAGCAGATTGCTCCTATTGCCATATTTGTAGCATAATGAGGACTTGAATACTCTTCCAGTAGCTGTGTATGACCTTTCCTTACCCTCAGCACATCTTTGAACCTGCCACCTGCCTTCTATGTCGTCTTAATCATTCTTACAACATATTTATTTGAGTTCCTTTTTTTTGAGGGGGGAGAGTTATGAGGTGCACGCTGCTAGCTGTTTTGTTTTCCCTCTTTAAAGAGGCTCATTTTAAGACCCACTCTCTGTTTTACATTTGTTTCCAGACTTCTGACTGCTGATTTCTTTTTTCTGTATTTTTTTGTTTTTTTGCATTTTAATCTCCTGAAATAAGCGCTTCAGATGGATTATGTGGTTGGGCATTGGACAGTCAATCCAGTAGAACTGTAGATTTGTATGACAAAATATTTAATAAAGAGAAATACATATAACAGTGTGTCAGAGAAACACACAGCAGTAAATATGAGCACTTACACCCTGGAGACATCAATGAAGTCCCAGTTTCAAATTTTAAATATCTAAGTATTTAAAAAAACAAACAAAAAAAACAGCAGCTAATATTGGAGAAACAACTCCAGTTTTGAATAGTTTTTCTGATGTCTTAAACTAAACGACCAATTTTAAATTCAGTACAAACCACAAATTATTTGCTAACTAAATTACACTTTGAAAAGTGTATGATGGCTGTTTTGACTTTTAAAGTGCTTTCACCAGAATGTATTAGTTAGTTAAATTTTATAGAATTTTAAAGAATACTAATAACCGGCAGTTTTTATGTCTACTATTTATTTTTTTTGTTTGTTTTTAGTTTTTTTAATTAGATATTGTCCTAAAACAAAATAGGATATTGCTGACAGTCTGTCAGGCATTTGAATTGTGTTTTGTAAGAATCACAAGAGTATCTGTACCACACAGATTTTGTGATAATAATACTGACAGTTTGTCTCATGTGGTTCAGATAAATAAGCTTTCATTTTACAACATTAGTCTTAAAGTTTTGCACATAGTAAAAAGAGATCGAAGACAGATAAAGCAAGAGAAACTGTGGATGAGGTGTAGCCATTTTCAAAATACACCCGAAGAGAGCATTCACATCAGAACAATATGTGAGGACCACAGAAATAGAGGTTGCAGGAGCTTTTTTTTTTTTTTTTTACAGCATTCGCTGTACCAACGGTGCTCCAAAATTTGGCTAGCTTTCCATAGTCCCAGTTCCCCAGACTTATTTTATTCTGGAGAAAATTCAAGACCTACATAATTCTCTTCACTCTAGGAAATCAATTCCTAAATGTTGTAAAGCTGAAAATTTCATCCCATCTGTTCTCACCTTCATTTTTCCCCCCTTTCTTTCCTCCTTTTGCAGTAGATACTTTTGTTACTGTACATACCAGTCTCCAGTTAAGACTGGCCTTATATGTCTATAGGGTATGTAAGTATGTCTTTTTTGTTTTGTTTTGTTTGTTTTTTTTCTTTTTTTTAAGTTTTGTTTAAAAGGACTGCTGATTTAAAATGCTGTGTTGAATACAGGCATCGGGTTAGCTTTAGAGTTCAAGCCATGCTGGTTTGTCACCTTGCAGTGTGGCTATAGATATTCTTGAAACAAGCTTCTAACGTGTGGCCACTCTTTCAGGAAATACAGCGTCAGGAGTTGGCTTGTGAATGTCCATCACCCGCTATAGAAGATGATGTCAAAGCTATAAAGGGCCCATGCTGAACCAGACAGGAGAGAGAGGGGTTGGGTTGAGAGAGATTTTAAAGGGCATTGGCAATAAGCTATAAGTTGCAGCTATTTGTAAATAAACATATTTTTGTTTTATATTTCATAACATGTACAGCCTTAGAATGGCTCACTTGACCGAAAAAAAAAAAAAAAGAATTATCGAGTATTTTTCTTTTTCTTTTTAAACAATAAGGTCTGTAAATATAGATGTAAATATGGTGCTCTCTATAGAACTGCAGTGTTGGCCATCTGGTTCATAGCTGTAATATAGCCTTATTAGTTCTGAGTGTCTCAAGCAAATTTAGCAGAGTCGAAAAAGAAACCAGTGCTATAATTCATAATGTCGGTCTCAGACGTTTGTCCTACCCTGATGTAAACAGGTGAAATGACATGTGCATGTGTTGTACCTTTGACATAATTGATCCACGTACGTTGAGGGATAAAGAACTACCACAAAACGTTACTGGACCAAAACCATGTACTGACTTACGAAGAAAAACAACAGTGGAAAAAGCAAAATAAATAAATGTTCTGTTGTTGAAACTTGTCCTCAAAAGTTACATATAGCTATGGTAATGTCTGAAATTAAATGTTGTGGAAAATGTCTTTACATTTTGGCCTTCTGTCTGTTTGTTTATTTCTTTATTTTTTAAAGGACACCGATTTGTCGGGACACAGTAAGGGTAAAAAAATGCCTACATACCTACGGTGCTGTGGTGGCAAGCAAAAGCCCTTTCTTTGTTTCTTACTGTTTAATGTATGTTGGGTTCCCAGGGAGGGTGGATTGTCATAGCTTCAAGACATCCTTCAAATGTAAATTACGAAGAGCTAACCCAGTATTAGAATAATGTGCATCTCAGCAGTGCAGTTAAATCCAATAATTATTCTTTCTTTCTTTCTTTTTTGGCCTAAAGGAACTTTTCCCACCAGGTATAAGGGCAGATGCCATGGGGTGGATTGGGGGGGTAAGTGATTTGCTCAAGGCCATCATTCCTGTAGCCATTAGCAGCAAAGCAGCAAAGTTCTCTTAATTTTACCCTGCACACTTGGCTTATGTTCACCAAAACCAAACTGATGTAGCTTTGTACAAGGACAGTGCTCCTTATGAGCTAGAGAGAAGTTAACAGTGTTGTGCAAGTTCACACTTTTTATGAACTAGTTCAAAGTTCAGTTCACGCATGCTCAAAGTGAACTGTTCA
>JBBKCR010000006.1:9561854-9595904 GCA_037577295.1 Ladigesia roloffi | reverse complement strand
GTTCAGTTCAAAGTTCACTGAAATATGAACGTGTTCAATGAACGCGTTCTTTTGAACTAGTTCATGCACAACACTGGAAGTTAACATGACGAAGTGGGAGCTCAGATACTGTTGAAAGGTTTCTTACGGTTATTTACTGCCAACTATTGCTGCCAGATGTCTCAAGTAACTCTGCACCATCCAGGGGCATTAGAGGCTTGGAGCCTCACACACTCAGTTTGTTCCAGCTTGTCGCTGTCCCCACACACTGGGGAAAAAAATGACTGAGCGGCATTAGGCTGTGTGATTGGACAGACGGGGGTAAGCTGTGCCCTAGTTAGAGCTAGCGCACTGTGACAGCTCTAACCTTTCACACCGTCCTGATGCTATGGTCAGTGGACCGTGTGTTTGTTTCTGGACTGACTCATCTTAAAAGGCATCAGATTGCTTAAGCACAGTGCCACTTCATGTCCTTAGAAACCCCAGGCTTGGTGGTGATGCATGCTTCATCACCATTTGGATTTGGTATCATTCAAAATATTCTCATCTCATGAATACCCAGACTTTGAAACATATTCCTGAGTAATAGCTTTGATACTTTCTTTTCATGAAGAAATTCAAAGTGCCTTTGCTTTTATGTCTTAAATAAATGTGAGGTGCCAGTAGGGTGATAGATGCATGGTGGGTAAAACTTTTGCCTGTGAACCTGCTGAACATAAATGCGCAGGTTCAAACACACACTTTCTGCAATGGTGTCCTTGATGCTATACCTTGTGCTCCAGGGGGACTGTGCTCATAACTAATGTTTTCTATTTGCTGTGGATGTGTGTCAGTCAAATGCCTCCTTTACCCTTTAGGGGCTGGAAGTGCAAATTCCTGACTAGTGGATTACAGACAAATTAAGAAGAGATGGCATGTGGAATGCAATTTTGACAGCCAGTCAGCAGGAGGCATTTAGAAATCCGAATGCTTATTTACTTTAAATGGTTATCTGGGTACTGAATTTGGTCCTTATTAACAAGACTTTTGTGGTATTTAATGGCTGAGTACCATAAAATTATTGAATGTTGATATCCAATCCTAAACACCAGTTTATATGCCATCATGAAATCTACATCTGTTAATAATCAGTGCCAGAAATCAGTTTGAGTGCTGATTCAGCTACATTGATTAGGAATTTTAGAAGTATTCATAGTCTATTATAGCTGAGGCAGGTGTTTAAGAAGTTGCCCCTGCGATCAGAAGGCTGAATTTCAGGCCTGCCAGGGGCACCACTTGAGCGAGGAATCATCTCTATGCGATGCTCTCTGGGTGCTGTTCCTGACTCCCCACTGCTTCACCTGGGGAATGGGTCTAAATACACCTCATATTACCTACACACAGATTAAAATACAAGCTTTAATTTTATTGGTTGTGTTTTCAACACAGGAGAAAAGGACAGCTATACTCTCTTACCTGCCACAAATGTTCAGCCAGCTGATTCATCACGGTTAGCGAGGCACAGGACCAATGGCATACAAATGATATCACCAGATAATTACAAAATCCATCCATCACTTTTCTCATCAGTTTAAAAACCTTTCATATAATCTGTGAATCACATGTACACAACAAAAGCTACATATGAAGTGTGATGTAAAGACCAAACACCAGATTGCTGTATTGCAAAGGAGCTCAAATTGAGGCCTTTTAGCAAATACACCAACACATTTCTCATGGTAATAGTTTAGATATTTATTTTCAGACATGATCAGTTTTATTTGGCTTCAAGTACCATGTAGTGTGCACATGAAACCAGTACACAAAAAGCATTAACATGCGTGATCTGATATAGTGATAAAGGCACTGCTCAGTCTTTCCATTCTTGGTGCAAATAGGGATTTTCTGGCTTTACCAATCTTAACAGCCATTTAAAAACAGTCCCACACAATTCAAATCACCCTAAATAAACAGCGAAGCTCAAACCGGTGTCACTCCAGATAAGATGCAGTAAACAAACTCAGACCCAGAGGCTTGCATTATCTTTCTGAAGGCCTTAGCCAGGAGTGCATATTTGTGTTTGGTTATATGTAATGCTTGATTGTACACTGTAAACACCTGGAGCAGCTTCTTCAGATGCAGACTGAAATATGCACAATCAGAATCTGCGCAGTTGTCTGCCTCATAGCTCCTCGTCACTTATCAGTTTTTGGGATCTCTGCAGCCTCCAGCATTTTCTGAAAAAAAGAAACAAATGTCCAGATTATAATGTGATTTATAGATTTATAGTGAGTTAAGACTGACTACAGGCCAAACTCTAAGTGGTGGGCAATGAGTCATTTCAGGGAGCTGCTGGTAATTTCTGAAACTTGTCAGAGTGAAAAAAAAAAAAAAACAGCAATCCAATATATTCCAATATATAAAACAGAGAGTGGCTTAGCACAGAAGCACTTAGGATCGCTAAGCTTTCTTTATATGCCACTCAGTATACTCTGACTTTGAATGATTCACTCTAAGCCAGAGGTTCTCAACCTTTTGTAACTAAAACCCCCACAAACCTTCCCCTATCGTATGCCTACACCTCCACCACCCCCCAACCCTATCAAAAATGTCTACAAGGTATGACAACTGTGCTAACCAACGGGGGTCATCCAGGTACCACGCAAGCTTGGACTTAACATTTACAAGAAATGTCTTCACTTCGGAACGTAATTCGTAGAGGCGATGTAAAACCTCAGGAGAGCCAGCGAACCTCAGTATGAAAAAGGAGCTGCTCATGTTCGGCTCCCAATTCCTGATACAGCAAGGAAATCAAGAGCGCGTTTAATGGCTGGGCTTTTTTGAAATTGACAATTTGCACTGCCTGCTTTAAAACTGTCTCAAGACACTCAGGCATTTTCTTTTACACGAGAGATTTGCGATGAATCATACAGTGGGTTCACTTGGCTAATGGAGCTAAATTCTAGACAAAGCTGCGAACCTCGTCCGCGCAAATACAGACACATGTATCCCAAGAAATGCCTGCATCTCGTAAATATCCATCCAGAACTTCAAATGTCTCGCCTGTTGTGTGTTCTGGAAGGGGCTGACAGAAAATAATGTCCTCCTCAATATTAGAATTATTTACATATCTGACATAGGTAAGCAACTGTGTTAGCCCTGCAACATCAGTTGTCTCATCAAGCTGTAGGGCATAGTACTAGCCTTGCATGAGGTTAACTAGCAATTGCTCTTTAATGTTGCTTGCCATGTCAGATATGCGGCGGCTAACAGTGTCTTTAGAAAGAGGGATGTCACTAATCTGCTGGGCAAACATAACCTAACAGATATCTTTGGCAGCAGGTAAGATTAGCGCCGCGGTGATTGTGTAAGGTTTTCCTAATTTAGCCACACGTTTAGAGACGTAGTACGAAGCTTCTAGACACCTGTTGCACATTGATGTATGTTTGCTGAAGTTGCGTTTCTGCTTTTCAGGGCCAGATAACTTTAATAAAAAAAATTTAAATATTTCTCTTTAAGAGTTGAATGTTTAATTTCTAAATGGCGCTTCAGCCTGCATGGCTTCATGCTAACATTTGTCAGCAGATCTGCACAAATGACACACTGGGGCAGCGGTTCAGTATCTGTCCCAGCCACCGCAAAGCCAAGCTGAAGATAGTTAATGCCATACTTTCGTATTTTACAATTCTTAGCAGTAGGAGATGATGATGCATCGTCACAACTCCTTTTCATACGTGAAATTAATTTATCCATTATCCTCCCAAAATACTTTCCGCTGCTACTGACAATCTGAAAGTGTTTGCACTGACAGCTCGATAAAAGGTGGGCTAATAAGCTCCGCCTCTCCAGAACGACAGAAAAACGCAGAGGAGTGCATTTTTTCAACCTGAAAGGTGAAATGGAATAAAATACACCCAGTGCCCAAGTAATGCGTTGTCTCTTTTTTCTTGAAAACAATTTGCATCCCTCTTCCGCGCGATGGTAGTGGGTGCAAGCACGATTTTAAAAGACTAAGTGACACCATTTTTTGTTTCTTAAAAAAGGAACCATAAAGACAACTAAATCTTGAAAATCACATTGCATCTGTGAAAAAAGCCAACCAAAGCTCGTAAACCACAATGCCCTGCAACTTATGAGGACCTTAAATCTATCCACCAGGCCTGGAGACTTTTAAGAAGATTGAATTATTTTTAAATATACTGCTTTTTTCCATTAAAGACATTCCCCAGACCGATGCAGCCTGAGTTACATTTAATCAATTAATTCTGCTGCCTACAAACCAGAGTAAATTACATCCTCAGTGAAAAAGTGTTATGTGCAATTAACTTTTCAAGCCAAACGCGAGATCAATGCAGGCAGATGTGCTGACATGGTGCTTTTTACTGTGCTGTGCAGTCTGGCCTTCGGTTACCTCTCAAAGCACAGGAGAAGGAATTAAAAGGGACCGCAAATAGTCTCATTACCACTGTGCTGCGTAAAATCTTTGTTTGATTTATGAAAAACAATAGTAACAGTGGAACATAAGAACATTATTTTCTTTTGTCCAAGAGCTAAAAATTGTTCCATATTAGAATAGCTGGAAAGGAGCTTGCCCGAGGATTGCCAGATTAATGGACTTATAGGGTAAATGTTCTAAGGGATATTCTGCCTTTGAACATACACACAAACCAAGTCAAGCCAATGTGAAAATTGAACCCATCTGTCTAAAGTCATTTATTTTCTTTCAGATCCAGTCTCTGCTCATTTGAGATGGTCACGAAGCCCAGATGAATCTGAAAAAAAAACCTTCCACGAAGCTGAATTTGCATTCAAAAAGGTTTTGAGTCAACAGTCCAAAAGAAAGTTGGCAGCTGTTCCCTTCCGCCACAGTCTGAGGAGAGCAAATGCTCTGGTTTTCACAGGAGGCTGTGATGTGCATGTAGGGATAATTGCTTGGACATGTTGTTATTGATTAGGTGAGGGAGCTGTTGCAGAGCAGTTTAAAGGCTTTACAATAGTAGCAGTGGCAAAGAAAGCTTTTATTCACACACAGCCTCAGAATCGTTTGCCCCCAGCCGGAATAGCTGAAACAAACACTGCAGAGCAAGTTTACCAGCTGAAACTGTGCTAAATGGCAATAAGGGGGTCTGTTATTTTGTAAGTAGACCTTAAAGCAATACTCCAACATTTTCAGGCCAATTTTTGCTGTATCTGTAGCATACACTCGTTTATAGAGGACAATTACTTCAGCGGGGTTTCCTACGTTTAAAAAAACAACAGAAAATCCATGGACTCCTTACAAACTTAGTACAGAATCCACTGGGCAGCTGACTTCTGTTAATGAGTAATTCACATTGGTGTAAACCTGAAGAAATTTTTAATTTCAGAAATAAGACAGAGGGACAGATTAGCTATAGTGTGTTACTAATAAGGCAGAGTATGTGTGTGTGTAATTTTCACAGGCTCCTGCATAATCATGCATATACATAGATATTCTTTTTACTGTGTAGCTCCAGGGGGAAAAAAAATAAGACATTATAATTGATATAACATATCATCTATCACATTCAAACTCATCAGAATTACTGCTTGTGTTGATGCAGATGCAGTAGAAAGATGCATGAATATTCCTTTAACTCATGTTAGCTTTATATCTATGTGTGTCCACTAATTTGTTAATAATATTTGTTTATCAGTGAAAAAGAGAAGAATATTTAATATTTGACTGTTATTTATAAGCTAGTTACGTCTGGATGATTTGGAGAAATTGCCTAATTGTGATTTTTCAACCAATATAGTAATTTTAATGGACTAATTCCTGTAAACGAAGGTCATCACCCATTTTTTGGCCATAACCACCAGCAGATATTTCTTTTTGTCTTGAGGATGGTTGCTAAACTGCCATTGAACTTTTTGTCCACTGTTCACAGGTTCTACGTTGTTGGGATAAATTTCCCAATTTAAATGTTGTTAATAAAACAATTCTGATTATGTACAGCCGGTGATTTACTAATATTATTAATGATATAATAGAATTCTTCCATAAATCCCCTCACTGATGTAGCTTATATTTAAAACTGGAGTAAATAAAATTGTAATTATGATAATGAACAAATGGACTGATCAGCCTTACTGCTGGTTCTTCTTATATTAAAATCACTGTGAGGTTAATTTCGGCACACAGAGCTGGGGTTACCTCTACGCTTGAGCATCGGAAACACACTGAGCATTCCATTGTCAAAGGAAGTGCCAAGAGCTGGTGACACATTTCCAGTCTCATGATTCATTTAATTCCTTCAATCTGTCTGGACAGCACCGCTGGCTTTGTTTCTCCTCAAAAGGATTGCACAGAACATCTCTACTGCTCAAGGCAGAGACAGCCTCAGACAACTCACCCCTTCCTTTTCCTGTAACACCAGCCGGGCTGTGAGGCGAGAGAGCATATGCTTCCTGACAAACTCCATCATGTGGGTGCCCTGATTTGCCTGGCTGTTTTCCACTCTGCTTCCTGGAATAACTGGAGTCAACAAAGGACAAGTAGCCTTGAGTTTCTCTAAATGCCATGCCTGGATTTTTATGTCACCTTCAAAACAGTGTAAATCAGTGATGGTGACTCTGTCTCCCTTTCTAATTCTTTCTCTCCCTTTAATATGGCTACGAGATTTGTGATCCTGAACCAAAACAAGTAGTAAAAGCCCATTTTTTTCATCCTGGATCCCATGGGCAAACATAAACACAAGCCATCTGCCTGTAATGAGTGGATATCACTGGAGCAAACAGTCGTCACTGGTTACGTGATTCATCATAGGGCAGAGGAGCCTATTCATGCATTGTGTTCCAGTGAGTATACTTAGCACACACATCAACACAGCTTTTATCTCTTTACCAACACAAAGATTTTCACTCGATAACCAAAGCCAGCCTCAGACCAGTATGACCAGTGCATCATCTGCACAGCACCTTACATAAAATATTTAAATTATGTATAAATACCACAGTATTTGAGACTAGATTGCCACTAGTATAATTGATTCTTGTTCAGATGTTCTAAAATACATATAGCTGTACATTTTAGGTGATTGTATCTTTTATGTGGCAAGTAATTAATAGCCACTGCACTGTTTACAACCACTATGTCACTTGGAAGCACAGTCTGCTGTTAAAAAATACATAGTTGGCAGAATATTTGTTTATAATTATTCTTATAAATAAAAAAAATCATCATTACAATCATCACCCCGCCGCCCCTTCCAACAAAGCAATAAGCAGGTGAGCCAAAGCTTTCGGATGTGGCTTAATGCACTGAATGATCTTTGAGGGCCTGATCGTCCTCATATTGATGGAGGAGCTCTTGCATACTCAGGTAATCTATGCCACTCCCTTTTCTATTTTTCTTCATCAGCATCATATTGTTTGGCACTCAGGCATTTGTCCCAAATTAAAAGAAGCATGTAAGTAGAAACTGAACTCCACAGCATTCTAGCACCACTAGTGTCAGCCCATTGGCAAAGCGGCCTTTTCCTAGAGTTCACCTCCACAAGCAGGTTGCTTTCCAGTGCTGGCTGCTAACAGGGGGTTTCCAGTGCTCCTATGGGGGACTTCTATTTTCAGCCTTCCCTTGCTTCACAGTAATGTGGACCTGTCCCCCCCTGCAGACAGCTGTCTACACCCTCACATGCTGCTGAACACATGGAAAAACAGCTGGACGCAAAGGCCACATGCTGTTTCTGCTTTGTGGATAAATGCTCCATACATTGAGAAGCCTAATTATTTATGCAAGTCCAGTTGCATCAAAAAAAATGTTTAGATATAAAATGTGCTAATGCTAAACTACACAATGTAAGCTGTATTTTTTTGGATAATATTTCCTACAGGTTACCCTCTCACAGACATCCCAAAGGTCGGGAATGGCAAAATCTGTGGATGGCAAGGGCTCACATACCTCCAGGAATTAATGGATATACAGGTAAAGTGACCAAATAGCCTCATATGCTCCATACACTCAGAAAGCCTGATATATAAAGTAGGTTAAGCTGGACAAAACCCATGTTTTTATTGCCTGTATATAGAGTTCCAATGTGAAAGACAGCTTTAACTTCAATAAATACATTCAAGTCAGCATTAGCAAAGAATATCCTGCACTGGACAAAGAGAAGGAAAGAGCCTTTCATAGCCTCTGGTACACTGTGTTTTACAAAGGAAAATTTCTGTTGTAGGTCTATTTTCAACATAGCCTCCTATTCATCATACCAAAATAGTGCGCTGCGGTGGGTCATTTTGTGTGTCAGACCAATTTCCCTTTCTTTCAGGAAGATCCAAGTCTTGTCAGAGTGTGGCATGCTAAGTGCCAAATGCTAAGTGCATCTTCACTTTGAAAATAGTATTAAAATACATAGCATTACCAATTCATGCTATCTATTATTATTATAATTAAATATCACTTTAGCGTCATACTCATGCTCTACAGATGTCCAAATGCTTCAGATCCTGTATCACAAAAGAGGTTTAGGTTTTACCAGTCTAACATCTGACATCTTGCAATGTTAACAAGAAGGCACACACTGAAATGCTGTCTGAGTCTTTTTTACGCTCTCTGTTAGTACATACGGAGTGTGTCCTTGGCAGTGGGACTGATTTGTCAATTCCTGAACTGGGTTTTAAGTGAAGTATGCACTTTTGAATGCTAACGAAGGCAGCTTGCACTGCTGAGACTGTTAGCTCACGCCCATCACAGTGATGTAGCTGGTTTGCAGGAGATGCACCAAAATCATTGTTTGAGGGCAGTGCCAGAGTCAGATAGAGTTTGTGCAAGAAGGGAGCAGTGTGAAGCTTAGAAATATCACATCCTCAATCTTCCTGAAGCCTAATCAATACAATCAATACATACTTTACAACCTGCGACTCTCCGTTAAATTAAAACAAATGTTGACCGGATGAAACCTGGGCAGAGTCCCTTCCTCATCACTTCACATCTAATTAGAGAAGCATTCTCAATCATCACTGCTTCATTTTGCTTGAGATTTCCTGTGTTGCGTGTATACAGCACCATCTTATCTCTTGGTGTCATGTGTATTGCATCAGTGCTTTGTGCTGTTGATGTGCCATTATTATTCTTCTACAAGATCGAAGCACAGCACCGATATTGTCTGTCAAGTTATAGGCTGTGGCTTCAAAGAGACTATAGCAACTTATTTTTTAAATCAGCATCTCCATTAGTATGACAAACATCCCATGCCAATATCTGTTAAATTCCTACCCAAGCACCTCATTTGGCTTTATGAGTTACTGATTAGTGATCACCTGAATAGCATCATTTACTGAGGAACAGTGTAAAAACACTGCTGTAATCAACACTCTCCTCTCACAATGGGAGCAGTCTCATGGCAAAACACTACTAAAAATACATCACAGGTAATTATTGACATTTTGAACAAGGGATCTGTGTTTTTTCTTGTTTTATCTATTATTCTGTACTCTTTAAACATAATAATTTCCCTTATTTATTGTCATTTACATTGGGAGAAACATTGTTAGCAGTTCATAGCAACTTAGGCAAAGTTGTTCAGTTCAATACTTGCACCTATAAAAGATCAAACATGAGCAACTAAACATGTTTGGAGTGGTCTCTTTTTTCCCCATGGAGCTGTGTATATAACGTATACTTAAAATGACTAAATAACTCAGAAAAAGCAGTTATTGTATGGCTAAATGCTAATATAAAAATTCATGGGTGAACATCATTGATCGTGACTAATGACGGGGAAATTATATTTCATTAAAACACATTGAATGACCTTTTGTGTATGATAATGTGCTATAAGCTGAACTAAAGTGAACTAAGGACATTTCTAAATACTGAATGATTAATACAGCTAAATAAGGGTATAATATAATATCTAGTTAATGGGATGTATCTAAAGTACAGATGATACTCATCAAAATGAAAACATTTGGATCCTCTTCTAATGATCACTAATTATTATTATTATTATTATTATTATTATTATTATTATTATTATTATTATTATTATTATTATTATCAGATCAGTTCATTAAAAGTATTACATAAAGAGAGCATATGAACAGAAAACATTAATAATATTCTGATTAATTCAGCACATTAATCTACACCACGCTTTTAGGCAAGATGCCATATCACTGCACATCTGTAGTTACTGGGGAGCCATTGGCTGCTCATTGCCATTCACAGTGCAACTGTGCCAAATCATCTGAGGCACGTAAACACACTTACCGACCAGGAGCTTGGCTCTGCGCAAAACCAAAGAGATCAGACACAGTTAAAGTGTGCAGAGGTTCAGTAGAGGTGAGATTAGTAGACTTTTCGACTGCATTCGGCTTTCCTGCCTGAAGTACAGGACATTTTCAACACTGACCTGAATCAGATTATGCTTTGTGGATTTATTCATACACTGTGTTTTATTATTATCAGGCTTTTTGCTGAACACTGAATTTAAAGCATTATTAAAAAACATCACATTTATTTTTGGTCGTCTTAAAGCGAGACCACAGGATGCACTTTCTATGCACCCGAAAAGGGGACAGACTGCAGCAAGTTTGTGTGGGTGTGAGTGTGTGGAAGTGCATACCTTTGTGCCTGTGTTTGCCTGTGTGTGAGACTGACCTACTTGCGCTGCATGTAAGGTGATAAACATCTGCCAAAATAGCTCAGCTTCATTAGCCAATATTTACATACGCGTACATGCACAGGCACACACGCAAACACACTTGTTCTCTGTAGATCATTTACTGATGAGGGATGAGCAATAATACAGGCTATTTGCATCTTCTGGTCTGCAGTAGCATCAGTGCAGAAAATGCCAACTACGCCTGCATTATTGCCTCATAATGTTCACTGGGGCTTATGTGGTGTTGACACGTTTGAACAGTGCTCTACAGTAATATACGCCCTGGAGGAAACGAGTAAATGAACTGTAAAATACTTTTTAGTGGTTTTGAGCTAACAAATGTGCTTTTAACAAAAAACATTCTAATTATTATTTTAGTCAAATCCACATGAAGCGGAGCATTGCACAATATGTTTTATATGTATTAGTAAATGGCTACTTTATTTATCAAGTCAATTTCTGGTATATTTTCTTACATAATGGATGTAATGGTTAAAACCATTTAAAAAAATATTTTAAGAAAACAAAGTGCTTCTCAATGGCCAGTGAGTGCTTACCTTTTTCTTCAGTGCTTCTAGGGACTCAAACTCCAGCTTGGCCAGCCTGATCTGGATGTGTTTGGGTATATCTGGAATGACGAAGGCCAGGATGAACTTGAGGGCCAGAAGAATGTGCTGCAGCAAGAGACAGAGCAGGGAACATGTTATCTGATCGTGACTTGTCACTTTCTCCAAGAAGAAACATTTGCTTGGCCATTAGACAAGTTCTTTTGAAGGCCAAAGCTTCACTTGGAAGTGTTTCTGAGGAAATGTGGTTTTATATTATTTTAAGCCATCATTTTTGGGAGCCTTTCAGTGAATTAGAACAATGCTTTGATGGACCAAGCTGGCCCACTCTTGCTTTTTTCTGGAGAACTATTTTAAGAGGCAGAACAGTGGTGGTCTGTCATTAATTATTTACCAGAACACACAGCTCATCATAGTGCAGGATTATTTATTCTTTTAATATAAATGTGAATTTTTACAGAACTGCTTTAAAATGTTTTATTTTTACTCTATGCAACAGTAATAAAGTCTGATAATAAACTTAGGTTAACATATGTTCAGTCTTGATGTTGAGCACTGAACGCTGGTTACATTTGCTGGAATGAATATTCTCCTCTCACGCCTTGACTAAACACACACAAAATGCAAAAAGTTCACTTACACCCAGCCTGTAAAGGGAGCATTTTAGGCACACAAGTAGGTGACCTGATGATCTTTTGAGCAATGTGTTATCAAGGCACAAGTAACAAAAGGTGTTTATATTGAAAGAGAGCCAGAACATCGCATGCCTCAGTGTATTTAATACCTCACCACAGGGCTCCATCTTTAACCACACTTTCCAATCCATAACACACGACCAGACAGATCTAAGGGTACTAGACCGGCTGTCTCAGTGACTAGAGGCGTAAATGAGACAGTGACAGCAGTAATACATCATTACTGCGGAACTATACAAGAAATGCGTATACAAGTGTCCAGCGTGCAACCAGCATCATCACAGATCTCATCCACCACTCACTTGGACTGTTTTCCACCCTGATGTCAGGAATAAGTAATAAAATATCGATACCACCACTACCAGAGATCATCACAACAGCTTCTTCCCATAAGCCATTACATTCCTGAAGCCTGCATGTAACATCAGGGGTCTGAAAAGGTTTTTGACCTCATAGAGATTGCTATACGAAATGTACATGGTACTTTTACATTATTACTGACACTTTATGAGAACTGCAAAAAAACTAAAACATAAAAACATGCTTTAGTTCAGAATACACACTTATTTACACTACCTGCCTGTTTTGTACTTTGCGATTCTTGGCTTAGATGCTGCAATACAATGCTGCAGCAGTTTCTTGACTCTGCTCTTCGTCTGTATTTATTTTACCTATGTCTGTCATTGTCTTACACTATTTGCTGGGCTGCCTATAACTCTCTTGATTCTTGAATCTTGACAGTAATGATGTGTTTTCTAACAGAGGCAGAATTTATACCATATGTTATTTAACCACAAGAGACAGATAAACGTGCATTATAAATATGCCGGTTCAGGTGTATTTGAAATAAGCAGAGTGTGAAACTGAGCACAGCGGTGCATGTTAAAATGCTGCAGAACTGTCTCAGGTGGCAGCGGAGGTAGAGAAGATATGGATACACTTTGCTACATCTCAGAGAAAAGTATGGTGCAGGTGGTCCTGTGCTGAGACTGTTCTTACTTTTCAATCTGAGTTTCACATCCAAACAAATGTGAAACATGCAACAGAGTAATCAAACATTACTGTGGGGTGCAATACTGTTCAAGACTCATTACACGTCAGCGTAAGGAACATATCAGATAGAAGCTAAACATTTTATATACTTAGCATATGGAAGCTACCTACTCACTACACAAGTTAATGATAATAAAGCTAAAATACCATTAAAGTAAAAGCATTATTAACCGGTTATTCACATTTTAAAAAACAACATTAACTCTAACAGCTTAATATTCTATATTATGTTTAGTAAAGATTACTGCTGGATTTGTTCATTCAACTGTGTTCAACCATATTTATTTTTTAATCCAAGCATATTTGTATACAGCACAGGGCACGGGGGTCACGGACATGAGTCATTTGGTACCAGGCTGCCCAGAAAGACAGAATATAACATATGTTATTGATATTTTCTGAAAGACTTTTTATTTTGAGAAAATGCTCATCTCAGTCCCATGATACTGAACATACTTAAGCCCGCAAGCTGGCATAAAAAGACACAAATGTGTTTGGGGAGCTTCTTTTTATTTTTTATTTTATTTTGTTGCATCTGTACCGGCCTATGAAATTATTGTTGTTTGTGAAACTGGTTCATGGCACAAAAATGGTTTGGGACCTCTGGCTTAGGGTATTGAGATTTGTTTTTCCTACAGATTTGAATTTGAATTTTATTTAGACTTTATATTATATTGTTCTTGTCTCTGTGTTTCTGCAGTCATTACATGGAGCAATTTCTTTTGGGATCAGTAAAGTTTTCTGATTCTGATTCTATTTCGTGACTGATCTGAACACAGCCAAAATGTTCAGTTACAGGCCAGGTATTCATACAGCATAGCAGGTAACAACAAAACAAAATACAATTCTTTAGTATACTGGTGCAGAGATTTATTTAAGGGCTTTTGACTCTCATTCATCCGTCTGTGTGTTTAACTAAAACAAACCTGAGTGCGGCTTCAGATTACTGAATATAGCTGATGGCTCTTTCTTGTAACTGTTCACACAAGGTGAGTTCAGAGTCATCACTGCACAGCAAAACACTTGAGTAGCAGTGACACGACTTATCTGGAGGCTGCTGCCCTATGTTTAGACAGCAGCCTCTAATACCCAAAGCAGATTTGTGTTTAGAAAATGCACAGCCTAATGACCCTTGACTGAAAAGCAAAATGATCCAAACTGGAACTACAAAAAGATTCTGCAATATCTGATACAATACTTTTGAAGAACTGTAGATTTGAGCAGTTTTGCCCTGAATATATGATCCAAATGTATCCCTGATTGAAGATACCCTTTGCTTTGATTCACATTGCATTGCAGTGGACAACTTAACAGCAGTTTGAATTTAACACATTTGCACAAACAACAAAATGTATTACGTCAATCTGTCTGTAGCATCATGCTCCAAACGGCCTACATACATCAAAACAGGGCGTCTTATTCATTAATAGGGTTTAATTTTAGTTGTGCCCCTACTTTCGTATTTACCAACATCTGCTAACACTAAGCATCTCTGCTGTCCCACAGTTGCAAAACTTGATCAGCTGCCCCCGGTCTTAAGTTGCAGTATCCTGCTGTTGAGGATTACAGCACACCTTTCTATATATGGTCCGGTTAGATTGTAGGAGCTCTTTGTTTACTGCTCTACTGTTCAGTGCTGCCTCAGCCTTTAAACTATACACTAACTCTAACCCAACTTTGAACCTTTAAGGATCCATCACAGGCTAAGAAAGCAAGAAAATATTAACCTTCTAGTGTTTATTTTTACAAGGAATGTATTAATAAATACTTTATAATGATAGAAGTGTCTACTTTGCTTGCCAAACACACACACACACAACACAACCATTTCAGTTTAGTCGTCCCAATCATTCAGAATCCTGAAATATATGCTGAATGAAAACAATAGAAGCAATCAGTCCTAAATGAACAAGCAGGCCTATCAGTAGAAGAGGATCTTTGAGAGCTGAGAAGACTTTGTTTTGTTAAATTCCATAGCAGCACTATCTAGGCAGAGAACATGTCATTGTTGTTTATTTCTATTATTTTATACTGTTCTATTCTATTCTGTTTCCCTATTCTATTATATTTATATAATTATATTATTCTTTCAGCATATTTACAGAAATTATTTTCTGTCTAATCAGAGAGCACGAAATAAAAAGCAAATAGCTTTCTATTAATTTCTCCTTCACTCCCATTTAATTATGCATCAAATCCATAAATAAATACTGCTGCACTTGAAGTACACAAACATTAACTTCTTTAAATACAGCACAAAATGGTCCATGAATGCACTCTATGGTCAATCATGAGAAATCAATGTGTGTCTAAGGACAAAACTCATCTAGAGAAGGTATCATTAGACACCTACTGCCAATACAATGCAACAGTGTGAGATTGGGTCATGCAGTTGATGAGCTTATGTGTGACTGACATATTACGTGGAAAAAAAAACATGTTCAGAAGCCGTCACTGTGTCTCCAGTCTGGCTGTCACTTTCTATTGGAGATGAGCAGAAAGAGAAAGCGTGCGAGAGAGAGAGTGAGAGTGGAAGTGAGCAAGAGAGGGAGAGAGAAAGCGAGGCAGACAGTCTGATCTGATCTTGTAGGATGTCAGACATGTTTAGGGAGTCATGTGAAAGCCCTGAAGCTTCAGTCGGACAGCCATGTTAAAGCCTGCCTGTGTGTGTTAACGTGTAAACACACGCCGTTTGATTATCACACATATTCTGGTATACATTTTATCTTAACAGCCACTGACACAGCTACGACCATAGCCATATCAGGCCATCTGAAAATCTAATTTGCTACTTAAAATAACTCCAGAGGAAAGCATGCAGCAAACACTGCCACTGCGGGTGAAAGGGATGTATCCTAACACACATTCCTTTCTCGGACAAATCCAGAGTGATATTAGATTATGTGTTTAAAGAGAAACTCAGTAAGACTTTTAAGACTGCTCAGCTGAAAGAGAAGGCTTTAAACGTACATTAAAGCGCTATTCTAAACATTCCTCATCTACAAAAACTTTTCATGAAATTTCACACTCTTTCAAAATAGACATACAAAGAGATATGAAAAAAAAAAACACAAATCCAAGGACTACCTCATTCATAATCATCTTTGTTACATAAGGCTGTTTTTGTGAATGTGGCTAACAGTCAGTTTATCTTTCCCCCTTTCTCTCTGAAAGGCCAAGTTTTGTCTCGCTGCCTCGAGGCTTTTTCAATTACTCCTGATCCTCAGCCCTCTCCTGTCGCCGTGGCTACACTGTTGCCTGGTTACTGCTTTCTGAGGCATGCCATCGTGTAATTACCTGAGTATCGAATGGCCCAAAAATAGGCAACGTTTTCGGCTCCAAGAAATATCAGGGATGACACACGCACACACACACACTTCTCCAAAACATTCCACTGTAAGCCCATGACAATGCAGAAAAGGGCAGAGTGGCCCTGAATATCATGCTGGTCAACAGCACACTGCTGTCTGCACTCCATGCCTCAGCTGTCCGTTTATTTCATTATCTGCTCATCGGGAGTCATTGGGTTTAACATGTGTGTTGTCATTGCTTTTGTTTTTCTGTTTTACAACCACTGTTTTGTCACACCGCTTTCTGTTCACCTTACGTTATATTACGGTACTGTATCGCAGTCATACACACACAGCATTTTGTGTGTTCCATGTATCAGTAACAAAAAAAACTGAATTTTAAGTCCTCATCCTTTGCAATCTCACATGCAAATACAAAATCCATGTATGCTTCTGTTAAAGCAAATTTGTTAGGCTATGTAAATGCTGAGGTGGACAGTAGCTAGTTACATTTACTCAGTTTCATGTACTCAAGAAAACGTTTAATAGTGCTTTTCTATATGTGTTTTATATGACAACAATTTACTTGAAAGTAACTCTAAAAAATGAGATTAGTAAAATCCACATTATACTTGTTAAATCTTAGTCATTAATAAATTATATTAACCACTATTATATATAGTGGTTAATTTCTTTTCACGCCTAATGTTTCTCAGTTCTGTGGGTGACAGTAATCTGTACTGTAATTTATGAGATCTTTTTAATTTAGACCATCAAAGAAGGTGCATAAAAAGAAGAAGCCTTGAGTTACTGTGTTGACAGATGCTACTGCAGATCTACAAGTTACTCAATAGTTAAAGGAACATAAGGCTAACTCAGTTCACACACACACAACCAACTCTTTCCATTAAAAAAATGTCACAAATCCACATCTTCGTCACTCCCACTCATGAGGTGGCCTATGAACGCCAAGTCTGCGTCATCAGAGGTTGATGCAGTTTGTGTGAATTGAGCAACGTTCTGGGGATGTATTTTTTGGAAAAGTTTTGTGTGACTCTAGTGTTGACTTCTAGTGTGTGCTGACTTGTAGTGTAATGTCAATGTCACAGCTCCAACCCTAAAAAAGAAAGCAAAATTTGGACACAAAACATGTCTGGACAAAGCCAGGCTCAACTTGGCTCAAAATTGTGTAAATTAGATTTTTGCCCAACTACTCTTTTAAGTTGTTTTTTGACAAGGTACTTGTTTTTTTTCTACTCAGCTTGTGTGACGAATTACCAAAAGGTTTTTATTGCATTACCCACCTCTTTTAAACACTGCATCCCAGAACTATATACAGGTTTTGATTATGTATCAACATGAATGTGAAAATGCATCAGTGCATCACGAGGCATCGATCTGAAGGTGATGATTCATCTACATTGATTTTAGAATGTCAGAGTCAATTATAACTTTTAATATAGTATAATTTAATTTCTGAGCCCAACTAAAGTTTTCGAGATATTCTCCAAATGCAAAAATGCATCTATAGTCCATGACTAATTAGGTCACACTTTTTTTTTAAATGGAGTTGAACAGAATCACAAAGCTAAAAATGCTAATTTTATTTTATCTGATCGTGCAAATATCAAATCACAGCATATAATTCAGCACACAAAATCACAAGCCGTCCCCATATCTGTGCCATGATGACGTGTATTGAGTAGAATATGAGACACACCCACAGGCTCCGAATGCTGATAATCTGCTGTGTTTTATAACCCCTCAGTCCACTTAATGGACTAAGAGAGACAACAGAGACAGACGGAGCCAGAGAGAGTGGCAGATAACACAGAGAGAACGTGCCCCGGCAACTCAATGAGTGTGTGAATCATTACACATGCAGTGGACATGCACGTACACGGCAAAATGGTTTGCTTCGTCATCTAGACTCATCTGTATTTTGCATATGTATATCATAAGCTCATGTTTTGGCCTGCAGCATTTATTGATCAGAAAATGTAGGTTTGTTTTGTGGCAAGCAGCATTTTGTATGTCTGTCCTAGACTGTGACATTAGTGCAGGATTAGAGGACGTGTGCTGAGAGTGGGATTAAGGGATAGACTGTTGAGTGTGCCATAGAAAGATGCAGGGCACCTCAGGCGGCCTGTCCTGTCCTGTGGTACAGACTTCCCAATTAAGCATATCCGTTCATATGCTCTTCATTTGGGTTGATGTAATAGAAAATGGAACTTCATGTTCTATGTAGGAACATTGCTCAAGTTTCAAAATATATCACTCAGTCCTTTCACCCTTCAAATTTAGCCTTTTTATAAATTGAAAACAATTTAATTTAATTGTAATGATTACAATTAAGGATAGGTCATGTTAAAATGTTTGTTTACCATTTTTGGTTCATAAATCTGCACCTAAGCCACTCTCACTTTTGACAGTAAAGTGTAATATGCACTGAAGTTTAAATACAAGAATTAACAATAATCTTTATTAACTTAGTACATTTTGTGCCTCAACAAATAAAATGGTGACAGGACATAACACCTCCTTCTCTGGTGACTCTAACAGCGATGCAGGTGTTTTGCTCACTCGCGCTTGAGAACTGCACGTGAATGCCTGTTAGCCTTAGCGGACTTGCTAATGTGGATGCGAAGCCTGAGAACCGAAGGGCATCATATGTGCACCGCCTGACAACACTAACCTCAGGCCAGAACTGGCCTGCGTCCGGAATGACTTGCAGTTCGGCCCTGATTTAAAGACATACCCTAACTTTGCTGATAGCTAAACCAATAAATGCATTTAAAGGCAAGCACTAAATGATAAACAAATCCATGCAACTTTTAATAAGAGTTTGCGTTGCTTACTCAAAACTGGGACTTGGACTGAACGCCTAGAGGTGAACAGGTTGACCTTTACAGCTTTAAAGAGTGAATCTAAATAAACTAGTTCCTTTGGATTAAAACACACTCACACTCTCTGAATCAGAGTCCAGAGTGCACCAACATGGCAGAATGGGGGCAGGGTAACACAATGAGGGTTTTTAAAGGTTAAGGAAGAAACCTAGAGGCACTAAACACATACACTCAGCTGTACAGGCACTGAAAAACAGCCCTGAGGTGTCCTGCTGTGAACTGAACGTGGAACTAACTGAACCCCAACCCTAAACACAACCAGCTCTCTATTTAAGTGTGTCTGTCGCTGTCTATTGATTCTCTCAAACCAGTCAGAATCCATCTGACATTAACGTTACACAAAGAAAGGCTGTGTTTCTTAATGCTAATTAGTTAATTGTTAAAGGGCACATCGCCTAACTTTTTGTATTACATTTTCCCCTGAGGTCGACTTAGGAAAAGCCCAAAAAAGAGCCATTGTTCCAATTTACATGATGCTAAAGGACAATGTTAGGACATTTTCTGTCTAATAGAATTAATTCTGGTAATTTTGGTACAATGCTTCATTTAAAATGAAGGGCTGATGAAGGGTAAATATTCAGGTATATGTGTTTAACAACACCACAGAAACCATGTGAAATCATGTGTGGCCTGGGGAATAGACATTTTAAAATTAACAATGTTTACACACTACAACAAAAACAAAGACATTTTAGTTTTCTATTACATAAACTCTTTTAACTGACAAATTTAAATACACAGAGTATTTGGCGTCATTTCCTATTGCAAGCCGTTTACCAATATAGAACATAATCAGATTATTAGCTTAAATTAGAAGCTTTCATACAAAGTCAAATATTAAATGCTGTTTGACAAAGATGTAAATAACTCATAACTACACTTTGAAGGGCTGGGGAAAAATGTCTCAGAACATTACTCACATTAATTCTGCTTCTGTCATGCTACACTGCTGATATGCACAAATCAGTGCGACCTAATTGCAACTCCAGTGATTGCTGCGAAGTTTAATTAGTGGAAAACAAGGCACGGCACAATGATTCCCTTTCTAAAATCATACAAAAACACAACTCATGTTTCTGCAGCTACATGTTTCTTCTTGAAAACTGTATGTGCTTCTCTCCATTTGCTCGGGGTCAGTTATTTTGAGTGGGTCTCATGGGGCCCAGAAGCAAAGCTGGGTTATCTGCACAGCATCTTTAATTCTGATGCTAACACATGTAGACCAGAGTTGCTTGGTAGTGGAGGTCTGGAATTCTTGCACTACCTCATGCACACACATACCATCCAACACTGTGTTCGCAATAATAGTGCGAACATACAGACACCATTTACTGTGTGCATTATCACAATTCAGCAGGATTACTGGACGTCACATTCTACAGCCACTGCATCAAATGCAACAAGAAACAGCTCACTGGCACCACCTGATGGTATGAGGGGTTCACTGAGTGCACATGGAGGCCAAGATTTATTTCCTAAGAGGGGTAACAGGACAGATGGGAAAAGAATTACCTCTACAGCCACCACAGTGAGAATAAGCTGGGTCTCTGCCTCAGGGAAGTAGGCCTTCACTTGCGGAGACAGGCCAATCAAGGCAGAGTTGGTCACCACGGCAATAACGCTCATTGTCTCAAATGCCAGCTGGAGAGGTAAGTGAGAGAAGAGGCAAAAAATTACAGTTCAGAATTTTCACGCTGAATATAAATGTATCATCACCCTCCTTAGAATTAAACACTTCAGTTTGCATAGTCTTGACACTTTTAAGTTATAACTAAGAGTTTATAGACTGCAGCATGCTACAAAAGCATGAAATAACATGCAGGTTTAAATGTGTTACATGAAAATTTAGCAACCCGTAGGACAGAATTTGTGATCTGTAGTCTACTGTATTAAACATATTTGCTGTTAAAGTATTTTAAAATTAAGTGAATAAACATGACAGACTTTCAACTAATATCCTGAGGGAAAAAATTGGTTCAGCAAGAACAATAACAGAACTAAATCTATAAGGTCCAGTTTAAGCATGAGTGTTATCTGTTGATTTATGCTACCTTGTCAAAAAACAGTTTTTGACAGTCATTTCATCACCGATAGTGTGGAGAAAGAGGCAAATAGTATGCATAATCCAAAATACATTTTTAAGATCCTAAATAGATAGATAAATCTTTAGATGTGCATAAAGCTGGTTTATACAGTCAGGTCCTAACACTGAGGAATGCTACAGCACAGCAGGGTGTTCTGATGATTCATGCTGCCTTGTCAAAAATGCTATTGATTCATTCTACCCTGTGGAAAAATGCTCCCTGTGATTCCTGTGTCCCAAAGTAGCGCAGATTTATGAGCGTGCACATCTCGATGAGTATCATGTTTAATATAGAAAAACAGGTCATGTTGAAGTCACGTGCTGTGTGTTAATTCGACACTCCTAATGAAATCACACTATTTATTCAAAGAAAACCTATTAATCAGCTAGTCCCTGTACAGAAGTACCACAAGGAACCCAGTGGTACTTCTGCTCAGGACCCAGTGATTGCATGCTAAAGGTAGGATTTGAACCCTGACCTGCCCATAGTGGGTAGGCAAGTATCAGACCCACTATTCTACCCTGCCGATGACTTTGCAGCCTCACACACAGAAAGTGCAGCTTTCTCTCGTTGATTTGACCAGATGGACAAGCCCTCATTCCCCAAATAATAGCCTTTGGCAACCATGATCCCATCATTGGTTGGTAGGTTGTAATTCTCTGAAAACATTTGGTATGCTCTGACATATTCACCTAGCCATCACAATTAGGCCCTTGTCAGGTTTTAATGTTCTGGCTGATTGGTAAATATTAATGTATGAATATTATATTTCGAGTAGAACTGGATTATTTCTACAGCTTTAATCATTCTGAAATGTACACACAGCTGGTGGCCTAGTGGTTAGGGCGTTTGCCCTGTGATCAGAAATACATGGGTTTGAATCCCTAGACTGCTAGCGGCAACTCTGAGGTACCCATGAGCAAGATACAGTCCCTACACATTCCTCCCCAGGTACTGTGCTTCTGGCTACCCACTGCTTCGTTTGGTGAATGGGTCAAATTCAGAGGAATAATTTTGTGTTGTTCACACTGTGTGCTGTGGTGTACTCACACATTTATATTAATATCTCACCAGGTTTCTCTATGGCGAAATAAGACACTTTGCAATAAAATATTCTTAGCATAGAAAAAAAAAAAAGTCTTGCCCTCCCTTACCTGCCACACTCCAATGTCAGACGCAGGGTCAATAAACGGCCGCTTGAACACATGGCACATCTTGAAGGCATCCGAGTAAACCTCTGTGATGTTATTGAGCACCACTAGCAGAGCAGCCAGCGGATACACACAGGAGAACAAACTAACATAGCCAAACAGCAGAAACTGCTCCAGGTAGTCATCAAATGTGCCCTGATGATCAAACATCCAACAAAAAAATATTAACAAACAAAGGCCCAAAGCAAATAACTATCTAAATGCCTTCCAGAAAGGTATGTACACATTCTAAATGCACAGGTTGCCCTAATCATTAGTAAATAGTGATGAATGTGCTGAGGGGAAAATTGGTGAATGCATATTTATATTTCTCAATATGAACAGACAGAACAAAAAGAGCCAAACATAGACCAGGTAAAACACCCTTTATCCTCAATACAAGTATGTATTTCAATAATTCCAAGAAGAATTTTTATGGAACTATTATATTTACATCACATATATTATCTATACTATACAATATATAGTAACTGTCAGTGATTTCGAGGGCTGTTATTGGAGTACGGTCCAGGATATAGTAAGAGCATCTCTTTCTGGTGATTCAGGCTAGAAATAGTCCTGTGGCTCACCAAGTATGTGTTCATGTCACTCTCCAACTGGACCTGCTCCACCAGGGGGAGCTCTTTATCTCCCATCATCCTCCTCACTCTTTTATGGACCTTCTTATTGCGTCTCTTCTGCAGCCAGTAAGGCAGGAAGGCCTCCATCACTTGGTTCAGGATTTGAGAGGTGATAAGCAGAGTGGCAAGGCTCTGCGACACAACAAAAACAACATTCATTTCAAGGATAGATTACTATCTGGCATGATTTTGATGCGCAATATGAGCAGTTGGATCGCATAAGGAGGCTTAGTTTGGTATTTTGTTACCTAGCACCATTTTCCAAACATATGTGACCATTTTGAAAACCAAACCAACTCTCCTTAATCATGTATTTGCAAATATAAACATTCATATAAAGCATCAGTGAAATCGAGTGGTGTGTTTGGAGAAGAGATCACTACATCCCTTAAATCCAATGAATCAGTAAAAGACGGAGAGAAGGCAGTAGGTTAATCCTATGCTGTCAGTAATAGTGTTAAAACTGCTTTTTCACTCACCTGTCTAAGCAGCACCATGTCTTGCATTAGAAAGGCGATATAGAACAAAGAAGCAAAGCAGTTGACGAAGTTGAACTGTTAAAAAATAAATGCATTTATCATTTATTTTCTGAAAAGTTATTGGGAAACACATAATAGCAAATTGAAAGAACAGTTTAAGGAGTTATATTACAGGCACAATCTCTGCTTGTTTTCACAAGATTAAAACAACAAGCTAAATGATATTAATTGCCATTATAGAATATAGAACATTTTCAAAGAGTGCAACCGGACCAAAGACTGACTGGGAGACAAAAAAGAACCTTACCACCAATACTTTCAGCACCAGATGATTCTGAAAGGATGATTCCAGCCTGTGGTTTTCTAAACAAAGTAAAGCTTGGATCAGTACAAACATGAGACAATTTCATTCACACACCAAGTTCCCGAACAGAAAGTATAGTAAACATTTTTAAATGTGCTGTTAGCTGGAAATACTAGTTTCCTCAGTATATTACAATTCCATTCTTAAGTCTCATGGCAATTCATTTGAGAGGAATAATATTCCTATGCTTAATATTCATATTAATATGCTTCAGCTGGACAGAAATTTAAGTTAGTGGCATTCGACCATAATCCAAACAATAATAATAATAAATCCCACTGTTGTTTTCAGAAATGTCTGCCCTGCGCATTTCTTTTTATCCTTAGTACATCTTATTATAGCCCTGTCACATGATTATTATTTTCTGCACACTCACCCCAGTGTGTGAGGATCTCAGCCGCATAGCGATAGAGTAAATTCATTATCTCTATCACTACTGCATAGATGATACTTGGGATGAAGAGCAACACACTGGTCCAGAAGTTTGCGTCTTCATTATAAATGCTCATCGCCCAGTTTTCCATTTCAAAGTAGATCATCATCACATGGAGAGACAGGTATAGGCACAGCACCACAAAGGGCACAGACACTAGATATATCCTCAGCTGTCGTCTGCAGAAGGAGACATCAGAAACCTACAGCTTAATTCTGAACTGAGCTCAATTCTAATTCTTGGCAATTGCTTCTTATTGCTGTTTTTGTTTTGTGTAGGAGTGAAAGGTTTCCACACAAAGTATGTCTTATACTTCAGCAGCTAGGTTTGCTCCACTCTGTAACAATGTATATGTTAGTTCTCCATATACATACTTTGTGTTGGGATAGACGGGCTCTTCACGGCCTGTAACTGGATTGAAGCCCAGAACCCCGTGGAATTCTGGTCTCGGCTCTTCAAATGCTTTTTTACGACTCAGCGTCCCCCATCCATAGGCTAACTGTGCACTGCATCGCTTCCACACCTCCAGGAAAACAGTGGACCAAACCAGGTTGAAGACAGCAAACAGAACATACTTATCATAGTCCTCCCAATCGAAGAGGTAGTAGGGGATGCCAACGAGGGCCATTGGCACCAAGGCAAATGTAAAATACTCCAGAAAACCAAAGTAGAGCGCCATGCCCTCTCCAAAGTAACGTCTAATATCATCTGCATTTGGGACACAAAAAAGAACAGCTTAGGCTGTATATTTTATAAAATATATATTTCTGTTATGAGAGCCACAGTATATTGCTCTTGTTACTTTAGCGATTTCCAACCCTACCCCTGGATTACTCAAGTCCAGCATGTTTTAGTGTAATCAGCTAATTACTATGTCCTGAGTTGAATTAAGTGTGCTAGAGAAGGGACTAAATGTGAAAGATAGAGGGCATCCATGACCAAAATAGGAAAGGTATGAAAGAATAGTCTACCTACATTTAAAGAAAATTTACTGCTGTTATAACTGTAACATTCTGTATCGAAGGTATCAAAATCAAATATAGGGTAACTAGTTCAGAACTATGAAATGGTTGTGAAATCCATTGTAACAGCATTTTATCTAAGAGAGACTGATATATTGGATGAGCTGTCAGGTTTAAAGTTCACCCAGTTGAACACTCCATATGTCTGACTCACCCAGTGGTTGAAGGGACAGGTTGACTTTTCGATACCAAGAAAAAGAGAGTCTTTTCAACTCTTCTTTATCATGAAGAGGGAAATACTGGATAAGAATCCCCTTGGATTGTAACCTACGAACTGGACAATGGAAAAGTAACTAATAAAAAAAATGAATACTTCAAAAACACAAGACCTAAAATTAAATACTTTAATAACTCTGAACAAATGTAGACTTCAGATATGAAACATTCACAAGAAAAGCTGATATATGTTTTTGATAACTTACTGACTGACTTTCCAGGATATAATTTTAGCTTGGGATATCCAGGAACATGTGACTCGCCCTTTGCTCTTAATGTATCCAGCTCATGTTTGATAATGTGCTGACATTCTGCAAGGCTAAGGAAGCCATCACCATCCCCTAGAAGAACATAGTGAAGGGGGTTGAATTTGGCACTAGATTTAAGAAATGTAACTGATTAAAATGACTTTCCTTTTCACACTAGAATTCAAAAAGCATGTTGCATGAAAACTTACTGGCCTTGAGTATATATTTAAACTCATATATGTTCATTACCATCTGCCTTTCTGTGACAGTATCCTATAAACTGATCTTTTCACCTTGGTAGTCTTTGAAGCTTTCCCGGTTGGCATAAGTGAATCCCCGCATGGTGCCATCGTGGAACTCCTTAAAAAGTCCCACATCCTCTGCTCCATTAAGGAGCCTCTGCCAGGTCGAGCCCACAAGGAACACTTTAGGTTTTCTCTTTTGTTCATCCAGTACACCAACCTCTAGTTGCTCGACCAGCAACTCAGCTCCTGCGTAGAAAAAGCAAAATAATTATTGCAATCACATTTTAATAAAAATAAATTCTGAATAAGGCCAATTAAACAACACTGAACAATCAATAATCTACCAATAATCTCCTTGAAATAAACATCATGTCCAAAAATGTAAAAGATTTATATGTCACAAATATATATGTCTGAAGCATTTTTTCTGAAGCATTTATAACTGTAACCTACCTAAATTGTGGATGCCGAGTTTTGCATTAGTGGCATACCAAACTCAATATAATGTTTGTATAATGACAAAAAATATCAGTTTCACTTCCGAGCTGGAAAAACAAGTTTAAGCGACAGCACTATAATGTGTGAATTACATTTTATCCAATTCATCCAATTTGGTCCACTCAACCCATTTGGAACATAACTATATATGGCCTGGCATATTTACTTTGCTATACAAATATTTGAAAACCTTTCTTGCCATAAGTAGAGGCTAAGTTGCAGAAGGCTTCTCGTACACTGGTTTGCAAGATCTGCCCGAGGCAACAGTCTATTAGCATTCTGCTCATCATAGCAGATCTGGAGATTTATTTGTTTTACATGACTTACAAAGACAAAATAACAAGCCTAGATTCACTAGCAATGTTCAATGCTCAAAAATACATGTGCAATACATGGATCAAAGCTTTCTGCCTGATGTCTTAGAGGCCAAATTCATTAAATAAAAACACAGTGGCAGCATCAGTGATAAAGTCCTAAAATACAGAATGGAATACAAAGTGGATTTTTCCCAAAATGTGGTGTTTTTCTCTGGCTCCAAGCCCCTTACACTCTAGCAGGGGTATTACCTCCATTTTGCTGCTTGTCTCTTATTCTTTTTAGTAACCAAGAGATGGCCTCTTCTTCAGTGTTCTCGGCCAACTCCAGCACCACCAGGGGGGCAAACGAAGAACCATCACTGTCAGAGACTGACAAGCCACTTTGCATTTTCCCTGATCCCAGTGCAACATAAAGACAAGAGGGACAAACGGTGAAAACCTCACAAATAAAGTATGGAAACAGAAAGGACTGGGTGTGTATTATGTTCAGCTGTGTGCCAGTATAATATTCAAATAGGTGTACTTATTATTGAGCCCATATAGAACTGCATTTGGATTTATTTGGATTCATGCAAATCTCCTGGAATGCACCTCAGAATTTTATTACACAAACTGCAGAGCTGGACAGTGCCTGTTTTTTTAAGTTAGATCCATGACATGGGTTTGGCAAAGTAGACGCTAAATGCTGGGGAGGGGATCAGTAGATTTCAATGCAGCTTGAATGAACCTGCTCCGTAACATTGGGTGTGAAGGTGTGGCAATGTAGACTTAAAGATCCTGTGTCTAATAATGACCAAATTTAGGTATTAAGTACGTAGTTCCACTGACTCAGCAGCTTTTTCCAAATGACAATGTTTGATATATTGCAGCTTAATAAGATCAAGCCTCTCAAAGAGAACAGAATCTGTCTATCTGTCCTATGCTGGTGGAGGGTGGATTATGTTTCACTGCAGTTTTGCCTGGCATGACAGTGTTTGTATGCTGGGGAGGGGATCAGTATATTTCAATGCAGCTTGAATGAACCTGCTCCGTAACATTGTGTGTAAAGGTGTGGCAAGCAGTGACAGCCTAAGTAACCCACTGTTACCCCATGCATACAGTGTGACTATTGTAACCCTATTCAGTAAACCCCTGCTTGATCACGGCACAACAGGGCTTTTGACTGTATATCAGCAGTCCCCAACATATTTTGCACCACATACCAGTTTCACGTATATCTTCAATATTTTCACCGACCAGTATAAATACAACTAAAACCAAAGTGCATTATTTTACCAATTTTTGCTAGCTTGTGGGCTAAATTGTTCATTTTATTTTTCCAAAATAAAAGTTATTTCAGAATTTGAAAGATTTTACTTTTTGTTCAGCCGGGTACCAAATGACATACTGATCCACAGCCCAGTGATTGGGGATCTCTGCTATATATAATGTAACCACTGTAAACACTGCAACCCTCGGTGACCTGTAAACCCTGCAAGAGTCTGTAAACTTTACAAACCACTGTAACTTCCTGTAAAAAATGCAACCCACTGTTACCCCTTTATACAATGTAACCACTGTAAACATTGCAACTTCCTGTGACCCCTGAAAAACACTGTAACCCTCTGTAAACACCAATACCTGTAAACAATGTAACCTACCCTAAACAACGCAACTCAGTGTGACCTTCTGTAAACACTTTAACCCACGGTAACCTGCTGTAGACAGTGTGAGCTCCTATAAACACTGTAACCCCCTAAACACTGGGGTGACAGGACTTAACGTCAGGGCTATATTGTGAGGGGGACTGCGTTTATTCGTACGTGTAAACAGTGAGCACTCTGAGAAAAACACAGATAACATTTGTGCTTTTCGTGTCAATTCACCGTTTTTGTAAAGTGCTAAAAAGTGAACAGTGCATAAGTGAGAGTCTAAGTATGACAGGGTGGGGCGGCATGAAATATCTGACAAGAAAAAACACACGGAAGACTGAGATTTGCTAACGCCCTGACTATCGAACTTCGCAGTTAATCACCCCTTCTTAACGGACTGGATGCATTAAATGTTAATTTGGAGCTGAACAGAGCTAAGTCTTACAGCATGCTAGCTAGCCTAGCCTGCTCGCTACTTACAGTCCGTTCCGGTGGCTCAGTAGCACTTCGGGCAGTGACTGTCCAGCCCTCCTCCTTACAGAATCATTTATTAGAACAGGTATTAACAGTTATTAACAGTCATCAACACTGCTAATGACTGCACTCTTTATTTCTCTGTTGGTCTTTCTGTCCACACAAACTATGCAGCTGCAACCAGACCTGAAGGTCCTCCACGTCACTGGGCAGAGCAAGACATAAGTTCAGGGCACGTTTAGCAACTTCACAGACACGCTCACTCACTTGCTAACTCACTTACTCTCTCTCTCTCTCTCTCTCTCTCTCTCTCTCTCTCTCTCTCTCTCTCTCTCTCTCTCACACACACACGCCTACAAAAAGAAAAAGATAAAGAGTGCAACAGACATTTAGTTCAGCAGACTATAGCTTCAGTCTGGATTTTGACAGGTACCGTATTCTAGCAGCAGAAAGTCGTGTGTAAAAATGCAGAACTAAGGTAGACAGCAATAAATATTATATAGCAGCAACAGGACAAAGACTGTGCAAACGAAATTAAACAAATGAAAATATGCAAGCATAGTGAAATAAAACAGCGTTCCTCCAGGACCGCGGTGCAACACAAGAACAGACATCGGAAGACCACAAGTGCATACACAAGAAAGTACAAGAAAAACACAAGAGCAACAAAAAACGGACAAGACATTTATTGCAGCCATTCATTATAAGCTTAGTTTGAGGACTGTGGAGTAAGAAATCCCCTACCACTTCTCCTTCTAGAAAGGCCCAAGTTAATTTTAATATCAGACGTTACAACTACTTATTTGTGTCTTCGTGAAATATCACACCACAGAGCTTAATTTTGCATCATCAAATGGCAAAAAATTAGCACTCATCTTAAACACTAGCAATAAGGTAGCCAAGAAAGAAAATTTCTTCAGACTTGAAATAAAATATCTCATTTAAATTTTCAAAACAACTGACTTGTCAATTTAACGTAAATAATTTAGGTATAAATGTCTAACGTTGACAAATACTTTGCTTAATTCTAGCCTACTCTGTTGTATTTTATTTTACTTATTCAATTATTTTTAGTATGTAAGATGAACAACCCAGGTTCAGAAACTTGTTCGTGTTTTAGAAAATTGAAATATTATATAAATTATATTAATATTAAATAATATAATCTAAGTGTAGTACCTCTTTTCTTGTTCATTATATTTGTAAAAAAAATGTTCTCTCTTGTTTTTATTTCACTAATATTTTTTATAAATAAACCTAATTTTTAGAACCTTATAGAATCTTTTTCGTGTTTTAGTAAAGTTTATCACGTGAAAAATGCTCATTATAAAGACAAATAATTTTAGCACCTACTATTTTGCTTTTATTTTACTTATTTTCTTTGTGTCACTGCCCATGATATTTTACATCAAAAATGTGCATCTGGCGCTTGTATGAAAATAAATTCCCTGTATTTGTTATTATTTAATGTTTATTTCGGTCTCTGGACCAAAGTTCGTGGTGACGTCGGCAGTGACGCGTGGTCCGTAACATGGCGGAACGAACGGATGATACGGAGCTGGGGTAAGAGAGAGTAAGATAGACTTAGAGGACGAATATAATAACGAGAATGTGTCTGAGTGAAGGCTTGTGCATGATTTTACAGGCAGGATATTCAGGGTCTATGTAAGGGCACCAGCCAGTGACTGAGTGAGTGTGTGCGTGAGTGGGTGAGTGAATGTGGGTGAGTTTGTGATTGTTTTTGAGTGAGTGAGAGAGTAAATGTGAGAGTGAGTCTGAGAGAGTGTGGGTGAATCTGAGTGAATGAGAGCGTGGATAAAGGTGAATGTGAGTGAATGTCTGCGTGAGTGACAGTGATGTGAAAGGGCATCCCAGAGGTAGGTGTTCTGGTGTTCAGGAAGTTGCCCCTGCAATCAGAAGGTAATGGGTTTGAATCCCATGACTGATGTTGGCACCACTGAGGCACCATTAAGCAAGGTATGAGTAAGTGAGGGACTAAGTGATGGGATAGGTCAGCACAGAGCCTGGTGATCTGATGGTTTGGGAATTGCCCATGTGATCAGAAGTTTGTGGGTTTGAATTCCAAGATTGCCAGTGGCACCACCGTGACACTCTTGAGCAAGATATGCTCAACATACTGCCCAGTGGGCAACATGTTCCTGACTGCCCACTGATTCACTTGAATGAATTAAAAGCAGAGAGAGAATTTCACATTGTTCAAACTGTGTGCTGTGCTGTGCTGTGGTGTGCATGCATGGCTGTTATAGGCCACTTTGCTTTAAACAGTGTTATTATGCAGGATTATTCTGTGGGTTTGCAGGGAAAGGGTCACCAGCACACCTGCTGTGTCATCTGATTTAAATAATTGTATAGCTCTGTGCTTGCTGCCACTGTGTGTTGTATGTATGTGTTTATTGCCAAAAGGAGAATTCCACCAATTTTCAAAATTTTTACTCCAAATGGTGTAAAAAGTACATATTAAATCAGAATCAGAATCGTGCTAATTGGTCAGGTATGTGAGCGGGCACATTCAATGAATTTGATTCTGGCTAAATTAAGGCTGAAAACGAAGAATAATGGAGAGTATGCAGGCAGTGGTATGTGAATATCTACACTATATTGAAAGTTGGTGGCCTAGTGGTTTGGGCGTTCACCCTGTGGGTTCGAATCCCAAGACTGCTAGGGGCACACAGTGCTCACAGAGCACCGTGTTACTGGCTGCCTGCTGCTTCACTTGGTAAATGGGTTAATGCAGAGGACTGTTTTGGTTTGTTTGACAGAATGGTCTCTTTACAATTAAAGGTATTGGGACATACATTAAGGTCTGTAAAGACCTGGCTGGGGGAGTTTGGTGTGGAAGAACTTCACTGAAACACTCCAACATCTTTGGGAAAGCCTTCCAAGAAAAGTGGAAGCTGTTACAGCTACAAAGGCTGGACCAACCTTATATTAAAGTCTATGGATTTAAATGTAATGTCATTGAAGTTCCTGTTGGTGTAATTGTTAGGCATCCCAACACTTTTGTCCATATAATGTATGTAATCAAATCCTTTACGCTAAACAAAGCCACTCAGTTGGGTGTTTGATGGTGGCAGCAACCAGACATCCCACACATTTAATTGCTCAAAACGCTGGTTCACAGATTCATTACAATAAAGGGTGATTTGTCTGATGCTGAGACACTCATTCACAATAATTTACATGGCCTACATTTTTTAAAAACACAATACTATTATAAAATAGACATGTGTATATTGAGGACAATCTGGTTCGTATCACAACTTGTTTGTCTCTACAACACAATCAGAACACTCTGAATGATTTTATTTGTGTGTATGTGATTCAATGATATACACTTTTCTCTTAGAAACTGTGATAGAATATTCCAATAACTTTACTGATGAAAGAAAGAGTGCAAATTGATTCCCATTTAATCATTAACAGCATGTAACTAAAATCCTCACATTCTCTTGGCTTTAGACTGGCACGCCGTGTTCTGGTGTTTCTACGTATTCATAGTCTCTTCTTCAGTTTTTTCAAATTCCTGGACACAACTGTGAGGTAAATTGTTTGTTCCACTGGTGAAATGTTAACCTTTGTTCAGTATCATCCTTAAATCTCAAATCTGGTGCTTGCTTCACCTAAAGCATGCTGCCTGTGTTGAGTTCTGTCAAGCCTTTAGGACTAACACCTCTTCAGGCTGGTTGATGTCTCACTGCCTACTGTGCTGGTAGATGGCATAATGTCCTTCACAGTATGGACTGTGATACATGAGCTTGACCTGAAGATCTAGGCTGGGTTATTACCTGCTGTTATTGCTTCATAGCTGAAAGGGCCTCATACTTATGGTTGTTTTGGTTTTAATGTCTTTGGAAGATTGTACTGACTCCTGCAGATGTTGGAAAGTTTTTGAATCCTTTTGAATGCTCTTCTCAATTCGAGCTTAAAAATCCTCTTATAAATCATACTAATAAGTAAACTAATTAGATTATAGTCTAAAATTAGACTTTTTGCAGATGCAGACGACTTTGAAAAATTGACAAAGGAAATTCCTCTAAATATTTCTTATAAGCATTTAAATAGAGTCAGCTTTAGAGCTCTATTCAGTAATGATTTGACATTGTATAATGTGTGTAAAGTGTGTATGTTGTTAATTTTAAAAAGTATTTAAAGTCTGTCTTCATTAAAGCTTTTGTGATATTTTGATGACCAGGCTACATTAGAGATCAATCATGCAGAAATCCAGCTATTTGCTAAAGCTTCACACACTTTTTCCTTCAACTGCAAAATGTACATGGGTTTAAAACCCATGTTTAACTGTTTTCACAATTATTTCTTTTTAATTTCCTACATTTATGTAAGTGTCAAAAAGTAAGAATGAAAATTTCAAATTTGAAATATCTTACAGGACATGGTGGATCACCAGCTGGCTGCCATCTTGGTGCCCAACATCTCAGTGCAAACTGAAGGAGGCGGAGGAGAAAATGCTTCAGTGTGAGTACTAACCCTGCTAGCCTTCTGTTTTGTCAGAATAACATACAGGGGTCCTCAAGTTACGACACAGATCCATTCTTTCGACAGAGATGTAACTCGAATTTTTGTCTTAGTAAAACCCCCTAGCCGAAGTAATTTACCTCTCTGAACACTGTTGTAAAATCATCAAATCATACTAAGCTTTACTGAATATTTTTCCACAATATAAATGCACCGCTAACAGTGACTATTAGGAACATTTGGTAGTTACTTGGCAGTGTTGATATTTGGAGGTGTTTGTGGGGTTTACATTGTACAATTTTAATTTATCAAAATGAAAAAGGCAACAAATATATAAATGATTTCTGGCACTTTGCTAAATACTGAATTGAACCACCAATGAGGACCCTTAAAGGTGTAATTGCTAATGTTTGGACCGAAGAATTTATCAGCAAGTGACACATGCTAAATGTATGCATGATATCAACAGCAGTAGTGGACTCTATACGTATTTGCACTCGTGTAATCTTGACTGTTTTAATTACATGCACTAAGACTAACTACAAGGGTCTTTCTGTGTGGAGTTTGCATGTTCTCCCCGTGACCGCGTGGGTTTCCTCCGGGGAACTCCGGTTTCCTCCC
>JBBKCR010000006.1:9542252-9554427 GCA_037577295.1 Ladigesia roloffi | reverse complement strand
AAACTGTTAATTGGAACACAGCCTCGATGCTCGGCACCAGCTTTTTCTTCTAACCTAATAGTGGGAGCGGTCCGACTTGAGAAAGGCAGCGGTGACGGACGACGGCTGATGCTGGAGTTCTTTTCCTATTGTGATGCAGCAGCACTATGTGGGAAAATGCCTGATCAATGACTGCAGTGTAAGAGAAACAGACTTTACACACACACATAAACACACAGACAGTCTGAACTCAGCCAGCTTGTATGGGCTTTAAAAATGGATTTAGATTTGGAAGTCATCCGGACATGGTCTCCTAAGTAGTTGAATAATTTCTGCACAATTATATAATATCTGTATTTTTCTGTAGACATATAGTTTATATATATGCAGCGTTTCATCACTGCGTAGTGGTGTGTGCAGATAATTGCTTGGAATTTTCAGCAAGCCAGTCATATCTGCATTGCTGCATCAGACTTTCATGTTATCTATGTACTCGAGCACATCTGTGAAAGTATTATTTTGGAGTGTGGGAATTTGTTGTTTGAGAAAGCCAGGAGAGTGTGGCTGAGTGTAAAAAATCCAGGCCCGTTTCAGACAGAGCGGAATGTGAGGATGTCAGATGGTGGACGGTTTTAGAAACAGTGTTTCAGAGAGCACTCTCCACCAAAGTGCAGACTGCCACCTATCCTTGATGTGAGATGTTGTGTTTGTGTGGGTGTGTGTAGACAGCTGTGTCGACAGTGAAATGTGTGTGTGTGTGTGTGTGTGTGTGTGTGTGTGTGGGTGCTCCGAGTGTTTGTGAAATTTTGTTCAGGTTCCCTCACATCTATGCCCTGAATGTCAGTTTTTATATTGGCAAAGCCTTTTCAACAATCACAGGTTTAGCATTCCTTTTCTCGCAAATCCCTCCGAAACCAGTATCAGCTCTAGTCTATTGGCCTTTACATGGCGAGGCCTGCGTGTCTGTTGTACCGTTGTGCATTTGGCTGTAATCAGGACTTGGTCGTTGTAATAGATTAAAGTCTGGGCTGCAGCAAGGCTGCAGAATGCGAAGGCAATGGGGTCGAGAGGGAGGACCAGAGCATTATGGGTCGTCTCCACATCAGACCAGGGGAAGTCTACACACAGCCCTCAGCACACTGAGCTCTGCCGCGTTGCTAGGAGACCAGCCCAGCGCTTATATTAGATTTAATTTATTAAATTCACTCTGGTGCCTTTTCTCAATCTCTCTCTTTCCCTATCTCTCTCTCTCTCCCTCTCTCTCTTTCTCAGTCTCTCTCCCTCTCTTTCCCTGTCTGTGACTAGCCTGAGATAGAAGCATCAGATATGCACAGGCTCTGCAGTGCTACAGCATTTACACAGCTTTTCTCACTAGTGGAGTATGGCAAGCGTTTCATTTGGTTATTGTACAATAATGATAGCACTAATATCTTTTCAGCAACACCTCAGTGATAAACAGTATTTATACATGACGCATAGATAACCCTTTCATGACAACTTACATTAACCTACATAACATTCATTCCAGCTCTCAGTTGTCGATTGTCATAATATATTCTGAGGTGACATGACCTTAAAATGGACTAAAAGCAGGGTATTTTGGAATGAGCTTTTATAAATGTTTGGCTTTATGTTAGTTGTCATGAGAGGGTAATGCATGTGTTATGTATCCTTATGAATACTGGCCTTCATCAAAGTGTCACTAATTCTCTCTGTGACCTTTTGACCCCATGTCTACAGCACAGATTGCCAATGAGCAGACAGTACTTCCAAAATCAAAACATACATTTAGACTGCACAGCAACAACTTTAAAGCCTGTGAAGGGAACAACATTGATTAAAAACCTTCAGGGTGTGCAGTAGTTTGTACCTACCGAATAAAGACAATGGGTGACAGGTTCATGTGTGTGCAAGGTTCATTGATGCAGGTGGGAAAAGAAAGTTAGCCCATCTGGTCTGATCCCACAGGAGAGCTTCTGTAGCACAAATTGCTGAAGAAATTCTGAAGAACCCTGCATAATATTAGACAGATGATTAATGTTGTGGCTGATCAGAGTGTATCTCTCTCTCTCTCTCTCTCTCCTGTATATATATATAGGTTCTTGTGCAAACTGTTTTTATTAAAACGTAAGTGTAAAATACTACAGTTTTGTGAGCTGGTTAGAAGAATTTAGGATTTCACCTTGATGCCTTGCAAGGATTTGTAAATCCCCATCAGCAGCTCCTGATATAATTTAATTATTGAGCTGAATCAGGCATTGGAGATATTTAATAAGAACTACAATATTATACTATGCTTCCATTTATACAAACGGATTTCATGTATGTCTATATAGATGCTTAACACCAGACCTCTCCTATATATGTGTATATTTATATATAGGTATTTCAGACTTTACTCCATGTTTAACAAAAATAATAACTGAATTTACAGGGATTCACAGTGCACAATACCGCAGGATAATACGTCGTAAGATTACTAACTGAAGAAAAAAAGCTCAGAGTTAAGACACATTATGCTGTATATCATGATTCACTGCATGTACATAAAATTAATTAGAACATAGTCTCATAAACCACAAGCTCTCTCACGTGTGACTGGCTTGATAATAAAGCCAACAAACTACAAAGTAATTCAGAGAAGGGAGCTGCAAAGCTGTTGCAGTTATTAATGTTGAGTATTTATAGGTGGAGTCATTTATTGGTAAAGTGTTCATTTGTATGATCAAGCTTAACCTTAGTATCTTCTTATCCCAAAATAGAAATAGAAATAAAAATCATTTGTGTGCAAAAAGACCAGTTTCAGTGAACCCCCTAGAATCCATCAGGAATTGAAAGAGGAGAGACGTGGTTTGGATAGAACACAGTACTCCAATACCAGATGCTACATAAAAAACTATCTACAGTTTAAACGGATTTGCACAGAGATTACAAAAAATATTAGATTGTATTATTCTATAATAAGTTCTATAATTGTGTTAATCTATAATATTTGATTAATATTAGACAAAGATAACCCAAGTAAACACAAAATGCAGTTTTTAAGTTATTCTTTTATTTATTAAAATAAAATAATCCAAACCTACATGGCCCTATAAGAAAAAGTAATAAAAAGTAACTTTGGTTAATCACATTGTTTGGAAAACAATTTCACACCCAGGTCTGATTACTGCCAGACCTGCTGAACCATGAGATCACTTAAAAAGTGGGTTAAAAGGTCCCAGAAAAGGAAGACGTCATGCCACGATCTACAAAAATACATAAACTGATGAGAAACAAAGCAATTGACATTCATTTATTTGAAAAGGTTACAAGGTCTCTTCTAAAATTTGGGACTCCAGGAAACTGTGGTGAGAGGCAATATTCACGAATGGAGAAAACATGGATCAGTGTTGAATCTTCCTAGAAGTGGTCGGCCTACAAAGAGTGCAGTGATGACTCTTCAAGAGGTCACAAAGAACCTAGAACCACATCTAAAGAATTGCAGGCCTCACTTGCCTCATCTTGATGATCCCCATTACTTTTGGGACCATATTCAGTGGACTGACGAATCAAAGGTTGAATTTTTGGGAGGTGTGCTCCCCGTTACATCTGGCGTAATATAACACAGCAATTCAGAAAAAGAAGATGCCATCAGTAAAACATGGTGGAAGCATGCTGATCTGGGACTGTTTTGCTGCTTCAGGACTTGGACAACTTGCTGTGATTGATGGAACCATGAATGCTGCTCACTGCAAAAAAAATATGTGGCCATTAATTTGTGACCTCAAGCTGAAGCGCAGTTTAGCAGGACAACAATCCAAAGCACACCAGCAAGGCCACATCTGGATGGCTTTAAAAAAAAACATGAAGGTTTTGCTTATTACGAGTTCAGACTTGTAGCATGACCATTAAAATGTGTTTAATGCTTGGAAACCCTCCAGTATGGCTGAATCAAAACAATTCTCCAAAGAAGAGTGGGTCAAAATTCCTCCACTGTGATGTAAAAGACTTATTCCCAGTTATCGCAGCTGCTTAATTGCAGTTGTTGCTACTAAGGTTGGCACAACCAGTTATTAGGTTTGGGAGGCAATTATTTTCACACAGGGCCATCTAGATTTGGATAGTTTTTTTCCTTAATAAATAAAATCATCACATAAAACAACATTTTTTGGTTACTCGGTTTATCTTTGTCTAATATTTGAATTTGTTTGATAATCTGAAATATTTTATATTGATAAACATGCAAAAAAAAGAAATCAGAAAGGGGGCAAATACTTTCACAGCATTGTATCACTCTACAGCTTGGATGGTGTGTATGTTTCTATCCTTCTATGTATTTGTCTGCAATCTCTGTGTCTCAGTTTAATTACAGCAAACACAATAAACTCAGTGGTTAAATATAATGGCAGAATCAGTATTGATACTTTCTAATTGACCTGCCTATCTCTAGTATGAGTTTGGTGTTGTTACCTGGAGGGCTGTCAGACTGAGTCACCCCTGGAACATTAATGGATTTTTATAGCATGCAGTTTTCTACTGGAATAAACATCCCTGCTCTTCCATGCAGTCCTGAAGATTAAGCTTATATCTTGAGCTGTGGACCTCTGTTAATGTTTGTTTGTTTTAAATTTATTTACCTGTAACAAGAATGGTAAAGTGTGCTAAATCAGAGTAAATTACAATCATATTTCAGTTGTACTGTCTCTTCCTGGGTCAGATTCATAGTCCTGACTTTACATTGTTGACTCTGAAGCAGACTATGACTGCAACTCTGACTCAGAGCACACACACTCACTCCCCTCATGCTCTAAAAAAGCTGTTGTCCATGATGTCAGTTTGGGAGAAATAAGGTAGGAGCTCTGTGTGTAATTAGTCATCAGCTCGTGGTAGAAGTTGCCGGAACTACAGTTGATGCAGCAATGATCCAAACCCTTTCCATTCTGAATGTGGTAACATGAAAGTAAAATTATGAATTTAAATGATTTTTTTGCTGAAGTATCACAACACAGAACAAAATATCCTGCATTTTTAAAGACTTACATTTTATTGTAAGTGTGAAAATCTTAATGAGAATCATTATTAATGAAACCTACAAAACACATCACTGCAGATGGTGGGATAAACTTAGTTGGCCCTTGCAGGATGGCAGGTAACACACTGGCTTATTTGTATTAATAAAGTGTTCTCCAGTCATTATATAGCTGATTCCTAAAAATAACAGATTTTTACAGATATGCTCGCTTGACTGGATCACCTGTGAGGAACGGAGAATTTCTACTGAACTAAGAAAATCTTTTAGCTACAGAGCATCAATGAGCTGGAACTCTGCTCAGCTCACTTCCATCATTTAATCATTTTAAACGCTTAATTTCCAACCACATTCACACAGGCTGTAAATGCTTTATTTGATGGTACTTCTTTCACTATTCATGATTAAGTCTGATCATTGTACTGTGATTTTAGTTTATCCTTAATTACTACCAGTCAGTTTAAATTCTAATGAGGTTTTTTTACCTGCATTTTCTTTGGGATAAAAAATCTAGTCTAATTAATATCTAGTTATCTTATTGGTTAAATTGAAATTGCTCTGTTTGTAGGTGGTTTGTTTAATTATTCAGGGTTATATTTTAGGTTGCTTAAATTTCACTTGTATTTTTTTTCTTTTAAAGAAGTTCTTGTTTAATGATATTTAATAAAAAGTTGAATAACACCCATAAGTTATTCAATAGTAAACTGTGATGATCTAAATATAGTAAAGATTTTATCCTTATAAGTCTACTTGGGATTCAACAGACAATTTCAAACATGATGAATTCTGGATGTTCGTTAACACATATCTTCAGCACATGATATATTATTATATGATAATAATAAAAAACAATATTTATTGATGAAAGTATAATTTTGTCCAAAATATCTTTTGCTCTCATATCTCAATGGAATGAGACAGACGTCAGGGTGAAGGCGATATCTAAGGTGAGCTGCACTGGTAAAAGCTAAGATGTGTCAGGCTACATCTTATTAGAAATTGTAGCAGTTTCTTGCCTCTGTTTGTCAGCAAAATCCATTGAATCTATTCCACGGTAAAGTTCACAGCAATACGCCAGAAAGCCATTATCTGTAATGAGCATAATGGTTCTGATATACACTGTTACACTAATCTTTAGAGTGCTGCATATACACTTTGAAGTACTCACTGTGATGTGCATGCACACTGAAGTCTCAGACAGGAAAAGTCATTCATATTTGCATCATTATTATTGCACAGTCCTATTGATTTTCAAAGATTAAAGATATGGAGTACATGTTTGCATTAAATCTCATCTATTTTGCCTGACACTACAATTGAGAAATTAACTGGAGTGTGATGTATAAATGTAAATATAAGGATCATGATATATCAGAGCAATTTGAAAATATGCGCACACACACATAAGAAATGTTGATGTAAACATATGAAAGTTTAGTTCACAAATAAAGAGCTTGTGGTCCACTGGGCTGATCCAGACAAGCTTATCTGGGATTATTTGGAAGATGGAGCATAAAAATAGCTTTACTGCTATTTAATCAGGATTAATAAAACGCATGAACAGATATTTATATTTTCATGTATTAAAACAAAAAGCATGAATTATTATTATTATTATTATTATTATTATTATTATTATTATTATTATTATTATTATTATTATTATTATTATTGTGGTTATGATGATGATGATGATGATGACGATGATGATGATGATGATGATGATGATGATGGTGATTATTATTATTATTATTATTATTATTATTGTGATTATGATGATGATGATGATGATGACGATGATGATGATGATGATGATGATGATGATGATGATGATGATGATGATGATGGTGATTATTATTATTATTATTATTATTATTATTATTATTTATTTTTTATTATTATTATTATTGTCATCATCAACAACAACAACAAGTTACAAAACAGTAGATTAACCTCCCACAGAAGGAAGACAATGTGTGTGTATGTGTGTGTGTCTGTGTGTGTGTGTGTGTGTGTGGGAGAGAAGGAGAGTCTTTCCCTTCTGTGTGTTCTTCTTACACACACTTGCTATGCAAGAGTGTGTGTGTGTGCGTGTGTGTGTGTGTATGTGTGTGTGTGAGGATAAATAGATAGAGTAAGAGAGAGAGCATGCCTGTGATTGTATTGTTTAATTCCTGAAGCAGCTGTTTCTTATCATAAGCATGAGATTAATAGGACTACACTCGGTGTGTGTGTGTGCACTTCTTCACAAGTCCCACACATTCTCCTTTGCTGACTGCTCAGGTGGGCCAACAGTCCTATGGTTGCCATGGTGACCAGACCCTGACCATGCCCAGTGGTCTGACAGCCTGCTCACCATCCCTCCGCTGAGCTGAAACACGACTCAGAAATGCAAAAAAGGACCTTTAGACAATGAAACACTCCCTTCAAGTTAATAACATATAAGTACTAATCAATGCATGCAAGTCTGATTTTCTGCTCAGCATTTTATCTGTATGAACAAATCTGTAATTCTAAGACCCCTCTTTTTTAATGATGCTGATGATGATGCTGATGATGATGAAGTATATTCTGTATTCTGTGCTTGTTCAACTGCTTAACACCCTAAAAATGCATATTAGAGAAGAACAGCCATATATGCTTAATATGTAAATCTGCAGCAATGGAGCAGATGTGTGCTCTGCTCTGAAGTCTCTCTGTTTTAAAGGCGCTCTCTCAGCAGCTTTCTGCCCCCGTGCTTCTTTAATTTAAACTAAAAGGTCTCAGCCTTACCGGCGCTGTTCATCCAGACAGCTCTGGCAGCAGCTTTGACTTAGCATAGTGCAGGACCAGTAGGCAGAAATCTGAAAGGAAAAGTGTGTATGCGCGTGCCTGAGTGTGTGTGGTTATAAATGACTTATTTTCAGGGAATCCTTATGCTTTGTCAGATTGGTCACATAAAAGTTTCAGTAATGCAAAATGGATTAAATAAAGTGTCTTTAATAAATTATTTAGAATTATAATAGTAATTAAACTTAAAGTTTGGGGTTAGGCAAAATATCTTAGTACACATTGGCGGTTATATATCACAGAAATAATTAATTTATAGGAGAAGGAAAAATGCTTACAGTGTTAATAATTTTGGACCAATCTTGTAACGAGATAAAGTTTTCCTCAGTTTTAATTGTTGTCCCAAAAACAATCCAAATGATTTTTTTTCTCCGGATTATTTCCATCTTCTGTTATATTAATTACTCTACTGATTGGGGGAACTGTGTTGTGCCTCTTTCAAAACTTGGCTGCAGCATAATGGGCAGGGCTAAATTGTTGTAGGCTGGATAGATAAATGTAAATGCATCCTATTTAATGAGGTGATAACTATCATTTCAAATCTGTTATTGCAGTTTAGTGTTGAAAATATTTATATATGTATATCATGTAAATGTATATGTACAACATGTGCTCACACAGTAGAAGTACACACTCCAGTGTTTGTACGTGTCCTGTCATTCAGTAAGCTGAGTTGACCCCACAGTGTGAGGTGGTCTGTGCCATGCTGTGTGAGCCACCTCTCCCTGATGCCCCCCCACTGGCAGACATGAGCTTAGATCTGTGTCCTTGTGTGTACACTCGCCAACATAAATGCTTCTTCTGGTCTGTGTGTGTGTGTGTCTTCGTGTGAGAAAGAGAGTGAGAGAGACTGTGTGTGCTAGAAGCAAGTATGTTCCTGCCAAGCCAGCACTAATAGTCCTAATGCTTCCTGAGGAGTTGCCCAGTGCTGCATTAGGCCTGGACGAACTCATTGATTTAGAGCTAAAGAGCTGCAGCCCAGCCCGGCCCTTCAGTTCACCCACACCCACCCAGCTTCCTGTCCCAAATCTCGCCTCTTATCTCTCCAATGCAATTACAGCCATGCAGAGTGCACTCTCAGGAAGGGGGCGCAGCTCTAAGAGCGCGGCTAGAGCTTCCACTCCTGCAGGAGCAATGGGCCGGCTCGCCACACCCACAGCAGCTGAGGGGAAATGGACGCATTACTGCCTTACTGCGGCCGGAAATGCATCAGCGGGAAGACATGGATCAGCAGGAGAGGCAGTGTGAGAGGAGCTAATAGGCTAATGCAGTCAGAAGGAGAGAGAGAAAGAGAGAGAGACAGAGAGAGAAAGAGGGAGTGAAAGAGAGAGAGAGAAAGAAAGAGAGAGAGAGTGAGAGAGAGAGAAAGAGAGAGAGAGAGAGAGAGAGAGAGAGTGAGAGAGAGAGAGGAGGACCCAGCCTAGGCTCAGAAAAATGGTTAAAGATGGAATGTAAGGAGAGCAGAGAGTTGAGAGAGGATACCAGGGAAACAGAGGAAGAGAGGCAGAGTGAGAGACACAAGCTGAACACAACTGATTTGCCTTGATTACTAGGCTTGATGACAGCATTGTTTTCTCACATGATGTTGATTGTCGTCTGACCTAGACTTCTCTGATATAATTTAATGATGTACACTTACATACATATATCAGAGTTATGCAAAGGTAAATATTCCACCCTAATTGATAAAAGGTATTTATGTCACTCCCACCTGACAGAAACCCACCTGGTCTTCAATCTCTTTGGAAACTGGCATGAGATGACCGGTGCCCACTGCTTTATTAAAGGCTTCATTTTGTCCCCTCCACTTTAAAAGTGTGGTCTTACAGAATTATATTGTACAGCCCAATCTTCTGAAGCCAAAACCTGTCCAAACACTTTCAAAAATAGTTTTGATCATGCATAAAAGTGACCGAACTGGGTTGGCTGAGAAAAATGTTTTTAAAGCACTGAATGAAGGTGCCAAAAAGGCCTTTTGAGCAACACCACAGAAAATCCACAACTGGTTCTCTAAACAAAGCGGGATTATGTTTGGAGATGAAATGTGGTAATGTGAAAAACCTCCACATATGGTACCACATAAGGTTTGAGAAATATCCCTTAATCTAATAAAAAAACATGTACATTAGTACATAAAAATTCTTCATATTCTTACATTACTGTATATGTCTGTCTATTTACAACTGTGCACCCTTTTCTCATGAGTATGACAGATTGTAGAATATTGCACATTAGATCACATTCTGATCTAAATAATGACTTTCCAGGGAAAAAAACATATATGTGTGTGTGTGTGTATGTGTGTGTGTGTGTCTATAGATGTAAAAGAATGTAAATTAAAAAATACCCTTTTCTGCTACATTGTGGACCATTCCTACATTCACTGTGTTTTTCCTATATACTGCAGGAAGCTGATGGTTTCAAATAATGTAAAAAAAGGGTTTAAAACAATTACACAAATGTAGATGCAATTTTTTGTTCCAGTTTCAACTGCATGCAAAGTTTAATCATAATTATCATATATATCTTTTATTTATATTTTATCTATTTGCATGTACTTATTTTCATACTGTATGGTGTGATTACAAGGTATGTTTGGTGAGAAAGAAGATAGCATTTCAAGTGAGTATGCAGAAGGCCCATTTATGTCCCTGAGCAACAATATGCACTTTGTGGAAATTTCTTATACAAACTACATGACAAGAAACAGTTTATAGGCCTATTTCCTTTTTTTTCAGTTACTTTCAGAAACCAAAATTATACATTCACCAGAGCCGCTCTCAGAGTGTGATCCCTATCCAGACCCTTCTACAGCATCGTCATGTACGCAGTTTATAGAATAGAAACATTTACAGAAAGAATCCAGTCCTACAACCTTAGAATGTACATGTTTGAGTGTCTGTTTGCATTTAGAATCACAGGTTTAGATATACAAAAGATATACAAATGAGATGAAAACTATATAAATTCATATTTTCATGCTATGCAATTAAAACTGATATTACTAGACAAATCTTTTTGAATCATAAATGACTGAACACTGCCACTGCTTTATATCATTCTGAGAGCAGTGAAGGATGCTGTGGCGAGTCAACCACGCCACCATTTGTTCTGTTCTATCAATACCTTTAACTCTCTCTCCACTGACTGCCTTTGACTCCAGGCCAAGCGCTTTAAATAAATCACAATGGCCTTTCAGAGCACTGAATAAAATCAGAGGCACAAAGATAAAGAAAAGGAGAAAGGAAGGGTAAAAATGAGGGTGAGGAGTGTGTGATTGTGTGTTTGATCGTGTGTGTGTGTGTGTGTTTGTGTGTGTGTGTGTGTGTGTGTGTGCAGAGGGTAATTCATAAAGAGGGAGTCTTCCTGAGGCTGTGTGTTCTCTTCTGCAGCTTCCAGTAAAAGCCCACCGTCTCTGCAATCAATACTTCCATAATTCCAATCCAATAATTGCTGTTTGCTTTGAGTCACGGTGGTGAAAAAGCCAGCCAGTGAGTCCAGCTGGTCTGGCTGGACCAAAGCAGCACACAGCTAATAGGGTCAGTAGAAGATCTTTAGCACTCAGTCAAAAGCATCTGAAAGAGTGCATTATTGTATCATTTTTTGGTCTCATTTTCTCAGTACGAGTGTTGTTTCTTCGTAGAGCCAGATAAAAATATCCTTTAAATTAAAAAGAAGAATTTCCGCAGCCAGCTGACTGAAAATAATTAAATTAAATTGTTGAATGCTGCATTTACTACGTGCGTAAATAATGTAAGGCACTTTAAATGAAAAAAAATCTTCATATTTGTTATACCTCTGTTGTTCCTTTTATGATTTTTTTTGTTAGATTTTGTCAGTTGCCAGGTGGTCTTTTTTACAGAAAAGAAAACTCAAATACAATCATGTGTTAAAATCAGAGCTTTACTGACGAATGCACAGTTTTGAGGTCTTGATGTTTTGGCTATTTAAAACTGTTGTCTTTCTTTTGTATTCTTCTGTTATTCTGCGTTAATGAAACCATGTACTGTGAGCGCTTTTCAGTTAAACGCTGCATGATTTATGTGATCTTATATCAAATACAGCACTTTCCGTTCCATAAATACCGCTACTTCATGCTCTCTGAAATTCAATCTGCTATAGGCACAGAGCAGGAGCAGTAGATTAGGAAGGTGGTAAATGCTCTCTGTAAAGCAGCCCCGCAGGCCACACTCGGGGCGAATATGCCATCCTGTCTATTCCACGCTAATGACATCAGAGCAAATCTTATTTCTAGAAAACTGTGAGAGAGAGGGAGAGAGAGAGTGAGAGAGAGAGTGAGAGAGAGAGAGAGAGAGAGAGAGAGAGAGAGAGAAAAAGAGATGTACTAAGAGAGTG
>JBBKCR010000006.1:9505819-9518659 GCA_037577295.1 Ladigesia roloffi | reverse complement strand
TATATATGGTTCTCTGACAGCATTCAAGCTGCATTTAATGGCATATAGATTTCGAGCCTTTGCTATAAAATGCTGTATATATGTACATATATCAACCATGATCAGCCTTTTGCTCTGTGTGTGGCTCCATTTGCGCTCAGTAGCTTAGGGTGTGGTGCTGCCAAATGCTGGACTGAATGACACAGATTTAACCTCACATTTGCCCTGAAGTGCCATAGCAGTAAAGCTCCATATGATTGGCATGGAAACTGGTAATATCCATTTAGCATTTATGGCACAGTGGCACATCGGCTGTATTAAAGGCACAGCATAATTCCGTACCTAAAGGGCTAGTAAGGTGTTTCCAGGCGTAAATTGAATTTTTGTGCACATTTTATCAGTATATGCCTGGATTTGACCAGTAATAATACTTTTATGACTGTATGGAATTTTGTAAAAACTAATCAGCACACAGTCATCCTTCCCTTTGCTCTGATCATAAGATGGCTGAGGCGGAGGTGCTGTCCACCGCCAGCGTGACTGACAGAGAGCACCATAGAGTGGGTGGATATGGTCTGTACATTGAGGTGTCAGTGAAGTATAAAATGAGCGGTAGCATATGAACAGGCTTCTTTCCCTTTGTTCTCCAGGCCAGCTCCAGCAACAAAGGCAGTTTGAGGCAAATTAATTGGATTTTCTAATGAAAGGCATTCGATGTATTTGTTTTCTCTTTGTGCAGCATCACCTGCCTTAAACAGGAGAAAAAAACGATGTGGTTTTAATGTAAAATGTACATGGACTGTGTGTAGTATGTGTATGTGTGTGTGTGTGTGCGCGCATGCATGTGTGTGCGCTCATTCACACACGCATGGAGGCAAGCACAGACTCATACATGCATTTGTATGAAATTGATTTTGGATAATTCACTCACAGTTTTCTCGATTATTTATATATTTTATATATTTATATATTATATATTTTATATATATTTTTTGTGGTTGGTATTTTGTGAAATGTACTATTTTCACCATGATCACAGACATTTTTTTTCCACTCATAAAAGGTAGTTCATGTTAAGCTTAAACATACCTGTGTCAAGCATTTTCACTACATTGATTTCTGGTCTATGACACTCAGTAGTACCTATCACATTGAAACCAGCTTTCATTAGTGTTTTCATTTCCACCTCTTAGCACATATTACCATATTACTCCACATATCAGCCTTCAGAAAATGCTGAACAACAATGCTGATTAGCTTATTAGAGACTTGCAACTCTCTTCAGATCTCTTTGTTTCTGTCTCTCGCTTTGAATTAAAGCACCATCCTCACTCTTTCTTTCACTCCAGTGCATAATATATATGATGTACATGTTTATATTGTGCTAGTTAGTTGGTGTAAGGGTAGGGGATGCAGAAGATAGGACTAGGTGGAGACAGATGATTCGCTGTGGCGACCCCTGAAGGGAAAAGCCGAAAGAAGAAGAAGATTATATCAAGGACAATATAGAATACAGTATTGTCCAAACTCGCTTTATTATATCCATCTCTGAACATCACATACCCCTGTATATCCATGCAGTTATCTGAAGATCTTGTTGCTAAATGTCACTTGGTGAGGTTGGTGAGGCAAGAATGACTAAGGTGAGGAAAGGTTCCCAGCTGAGCTATGTTTTCCAACATGAAACGGATTGGGAAGACAATTCACTGCCACATTAATGAAAATAATAAATTGAAGAAGAAGCATTATGAAAAAAAGAGAAATAGATTTAATTCTGTTTACTCTCTCATCAAGCCTGACTTTCATCCATGTTAAAACAGCAAACCCACAATTGCACATAATGGCACCATTAAGAGCTATTAATAATGCAAATGCTCACTGTGTGTGTGTGTGTGTGCTTGTTTGTGTGTTTGGACCTGCGTTACCCCTCGAGGGTCTTATAAAACAGATGTGGTCTATATCCATTTCTGTTTTAGGACTATCTGGGTGGTGGCTTTTAGGGTTTCCCTACATTGGTTTCCTGTTCCATGCAACCCTAAGGCCATTTACATGTTTTCTCTCACATACACACTCACACTCACACACACACACACACACACACAAACACACTCACGCTCAGGCACGCGCACATGTCATGTGACTGCACTGGGTTCTCATCGGGACTCTTTGTGTGAAGACTTGCACGCTGTCATGTACACATTTCAGAGTGTGTCCATGTGTATGTGTGTGTGCACTCTGTTGCTCCTGCATATCTCCACATGTACTGGTTGAGCTTTGTGTGGGAGGAGTTAGTGGAGAACAATGATGGGCTCTCTTGTCTGCCTGCCTATGCGTGTGTGAGAGTGTTTGTAGGAGTGTGAGCAAGTGTGCATGGAGGCTCCTGTATGCTAATGCTAAAGAAAGGTAAGCTTTTTATTCATTGTCCTCTTCTTTGCTCTGTGTGAATATTATTAGTCTGCATGCTCATTTTGTTCAGTTAATATTATGACAGCTCTGTAACATATATATATATACACATACATATAAAATATATGTATATATATATATATATATATATATATATATACATATGTGTGTGTATGTGTGTGTGTGTGTATTACTCATCTATAGATAATACATACATAATTGCACCAGCCATTTCAATATTGTATTTATTTCATTAATCTTTACTGCTTATGAAAATTTTAAAAACTACACAGCATTATATAGTATCAGCATTCATCAGTTACTCACAAGCGAATCTGCATGGAATTCAAATACAAAAACTGCATAAAATTAATCTCCATCCAATCATCTCCATGATGGTCCATGATGGTCAGAGAAGATATCCCATAGGGGTAGGATGCCCTAATGCAGGTTAGTGTAAAGCAATTGCACAGCAATACACACATTCCATTGCATTCACACACTGAGAGGTGAATCATCAGGCCTTATCCCTCACTCATTCTCTCCTCTACTCGTCCGTCGCCCATTGTTCTCTCTTGCCTGGCAGCTTCTGTGTGTTATATCCACACTTGTCTATCTGAACATCAAAGAGTGCATGTGCACTAAAAGAGCTGTAATGATCAGTGAATGCTGTGTCATTATTGGGATGAGGCTAATATTAGCTGTGCCGAGTGTGCTAGGGGCAGCAAGAATGCTAAGAGCTCCTGTTTTGTTCAACACAGTGCTTTGTTAAGGGAAAAAATGACAGAACAGAGATCTTTTCAGGCTTCTGATGCTAGAGGAGCCTTCACTTGTCTCAGATCAGCACCTTCATATTTGGTACTACTGTTTTCTGGTGCATTTTGTCTGTTCAAACTAAGCACAGGACAAATATAAAATTATTATTGCATATAACCCATCCCTTCTTGTGCAAGCATCTCTAATGTTGCAGCATATCCTGGTCACTTATCCCACTTAGGCCCATCTCTGAAATATTTGCCCATAATATAAATTATAAACCTAAAATTTGAATATTAATAGTTTAATCTATCTTTTAATCTAGGTTTAGACTACAAAGCAATAGAAAATCCACATTTGACATTGTTTTTTTTTTCTTGCAAATAAGGAAAGAAATGGCTGCTGACATTCATCCAAGATGAAGCATTCAAAACATGCATCACATCACAAGCAGAGCAAATTTTGTGGGTTTTTTTCTTATCCTATTGTGTTAGTTTTATTCATCATTGGGACATGATTTAAGACATGTAGCAAAGTGTCAGAAATGTCTTTATGAATAGCACATATGGTTAAATATTCATAATTTAAATTATGTTCATCAATAACTCAGAAAGGTTTCACGCAAATACCATTCACTTGTGCGAAAATGCTGATTCCCTTGAGATGCGCTTTCTCAGATGGAGTGACAGAAAAGTTCCAGAAACAGCATTCAGAACTTTAGTCCCTCATGTCAGACAGAGGCAGGGCATGTCAGGCTACATCTCCCATAGTCCATTGTCTTAGTACTGAACAATTTTGGCCCACCTCCAAACTGTGCGCTAGACAAAAGTGGATGACACTTTCTACATTTTACAGCCTATAGTTTTATATGAATTATATTAATTTCATGTGTTATTTTTAAATGATTTTATAGTAAGGCATTGATAAAGAGTTCCATACAAAACAGTCACTCTCTGTCCACTCAATCCATACAATAATATGGGATATTTTGAACTATCCTATACATTTGTTGTTTATTTATTTTTACATTCAACACATCATCTACAGACAACATGCTGAAATATAACATTTTCTGCACATTGTAATGCACAATTTCCATTTATTTGCTGATTGCACAAGATACATTTTACATGTTATTCCAATTTTTTAATCCAGGCGAACAGTAAATGCGCTTTGAAATAGGCAAAAGTGTGTTTTCTATAAAGGTTGTGTAACTATAAAATGCAATGGAAATATCATGAGAATAACTCCAAAAATGACTATTCTACTTATACTAGACCTAATATTAACCATAAATAAAATTCTCACTCCCCAAATCAGCTGTAAGAGATACTGATGTTTCTCGCACCAAATTTAGCATTTCAGCCATGTCAGGAGTCCGAGGATGCGAGTGTCATTTTAGCTTATTGTAAATTCAGTAAGCTGTTTCCCGTCATGCTGACTTATTTAAGCAAACCACAGTGACTACAGACAAAAAAGGCTTTTCATTATCTTGAGGGACCATTTTGGCTATGCTCTTCTATTGGCACAGCAATTCATCTTAAAGGCAGTAAAGGACTTTGCTTTATGTGTGGCCTGTTGTTTTGTTCACTCTGGCTTGCAATCGCCCTGCTAAACTGTATTTTAGTCTTCACTTTGTCTGTTATCTCCTTTTCTGGCTCTATGAACAAAACCCACATTGCAGAAATGCCATAGCAGTGCGAGTAGGCCTTTTTGTTAGTTTGGCCGCCATTTTGTGCCCTGAGGATTTGCGGGGAAGATAGAACTCAATTAAAGCAGACTTATGGCACAAAAACGCTCTGATAAAAAAACAAAAAAAATCAACATGACATAATTGTCAGCATTCATGCTTGTGGAAATGCGATGCAAAATCATAAGCCGATTAGCTGCACGTAAAGTGTGTGCTATTTGCATCGAAGGTGATGACTGAATTCTGTGATTACGGCATGAGGATAATTAATGCTTTCATGGAGCCGGATATAAAAACTGTGATGGTGCCCTTTGGGCAAAACACTGAGACACAGGATTGCTATACAGTAAAGCTCAAAGTGCACTTGAGATGTGTATGTGTGACTGGTTCTGAGGGTGGATTTCGGTGAACAACTGACATAAACCAGCCTAGCATCCCCACAACTCCATAATCCCGAGAGTAGCTCCTTGCTGTCTCTTAATGCCTCGGATGTTGTTCTGGAAGCTGAATTAGTTCTCTCTCGGCCAGCTTGAGGCTTCACAACGTTACACTCAGAAAGCACACGGCCTCTTTCAAAATCACCTCCAAAGCTCATTTACACACAAAAACCCCGCTCATCACCACCGCCACCCCTCCTGTTACATGCATGTGGTGGAATGGCAGCTGCACACATGGGGCTTGTTGCACTACTAGTGACGCGCTTGCAGACAGCATGGCAACCTTTCTGCCCGCGGCTCTCTTAAATGGATTTCACACCTCTACCTTCACACTAGGAGATTTTCTGCTGCAGGCAACAAACTTGGTCATAAAGTGTCAGCAATTTTACATTTCCTGCTCGCTTGCACCACACAGTTTGGTTTTCTCTCGCTAGCACAGGCCCTGCTACGAGCACACATGCTGTTTACTCACTCTAATGGAGTTGATGGGGAAACAAAGCTGGCCACTTCCAACTCTTCATCTTCATGCAAATGGAGACTCACGGCTAAATGCTCACATTTCTGCCATTTAAAATTTTTAAAGTTGCTGACATACACACAGAAACTACAAATATCTCCTGCTCGTTCCTATGTCCAAAACATGGTGTCGATAAATGAATAAGTAGCTAAATGAAGGAATGTATAAATGAATGAATAAATGAGTGAAAAGCAGCCCAATAAAGCAGTAGGGACAAAGCTATCTTCTGCCTTGCCCATTTTCAGCTCAAATGCAGGTCTGAGCCTCTAGTGAGCAAGCCAAATGTGACCATGGCAAGGAAAAACTCTCTAAAGCTGGAGGAAGAAACCTGGGGAGGAACTATGACTCACAGGGGGAACCATCAGCCTTTGGTGAATAGCAAAAGAGAGTAAAATAATATAATTACGGAAATTATAAAAAATATGTGAGAAGCAGAAGTGTGCAGACTTAATCACAGATGAGCAGTAGAAGGTATAGTTAGTAGTAGTAGGATCAGTTGGTAGCAGCAGCTTTTTTGTCGGAGAAGTAGTCGATTTGGTTATAGAGTGGGCAGAACATGCTGGTGTTCCATGGCGGTCAGCAAGAGACCCTGATGATGGTCAGTCTGGTCTAGAGTACAGAGGGAAGAGAAATCCTGACGATGGTGATCTGGGCTAAATGAATGAGCAGTCGTTCCTCTTAGAAAAGACTGGACTAGTGGGCAGTCATCCAACCCACACAAAAAGAAGAAAAAAAGGAGAAGCATGAAATCTGAAGCATTTATTTCTCTGAAAGATGTCTTCCTAGCAGCATGCAGTACATCATTACTGTACAAAGACAAGCATGGTCAGTATTACTCATTTATTTCTACATAATTTGAGGACAACAGCTGACTTTATCATATGTGTCTTTCATGAGAAATGAATCAATAGAAATGCTTCAGAATGACTTGGAATAAAAAAATTGACCTATATTAGATGTAAAGAACATATTTGCATTGGTCTGTAAAATTTCTATTTTGGAAGTTCCTGTTTTAGTTTGCAATGAGAGTGATCTTGTCCTCCACACAGAATTAGAACAGTATAAAGAATATATATTTTAGTAAGAATACATGGAGTGCTATCCACCCAATATTGTTGTTTTTTCTTATCAAATCTTTTTTAAAATCCACAGCAAGCATTTAAGCATGGGGTTCCACTGTGACTACACTCATTTTCTACAGCTCTTGGTGTGTTCATGTACATGAGAGGACAGTTGGCCTAGTCTGCAGGCTGAGCTATATTTCCATGAGATTTTTTTTTGGAACAGGCAGCAATCATTTGGTCTCTGCCCTGGGGCTTTACAATAATTCTGTAAAATTAATGTTTCCTTTTTGACTGCCCCAATTTCCCATCCTAATTTTGAGAGGTTGTGGACTAATATTCTTTTATCGTGGTCCAGTTGGCTAAGGGTGTTCCTTTTCTTCTCTCAGACGGAGCCTTAATGCATTTGAAAATATCAGTCAGAAGAAAAAAAAATGTACAGTGTAATTAGACAATAGTTACTATGCTTACAATGGTTTATTCGTTCAGGCAAAGTTCATATTCATATTAGACAAAGCTACAGTTTATTCTTTATTCATTTTCAAACATATAACAGACCCTGTATAACAGGCCTGATAAGCATGACTGAAAATATTTTACAGTTAGAGTTTTATAACACTGAATCTGCTGGGACTAGACAAGGTTAATGTTCATGTATTTACAGTAATGGAGAAGTGAGATGAGTCGTTTGGTTTTTATTTGATCACTTTATAGACTCAATCATGTGCATTTACTAATGCCTTAAAGATACTTAAAATATACAGAAGACTTTCCCCAAAAAAACCTTTATATTGTAGTATTAGAATGTTATGACTGTAATAGCATGGCAAGGGGCCTATAAAAATAAATGGTGTGGTTGGACTACTATGTCCCCTGCTCGTCCACTTTTCAAGTGTTTGTCCACATAGGATCGTTATCTGTGTGGAAATATTCTTCAGCGTTAGCTCATTGCCTGCAGATGGAAAGGCTTCTAAGGAAAACGCTCAGCGCATTTCAGAAGCACAGGAATGCTTTTGTGGGCACCATCCCCACCACACACTCCATGGCCATTTGTGATAAGAAGGCCCACTTTATCATCCAATATCACAAGAGGACAAATCAAAATCATTTCGTTAAGAAAATGAGTCTTTATCCATATACATCCATACACAAACGATTTTCAAAGAGATCCTTCATTTGTTCCTGTCAGGCTTGGTCCTAACTGTGGCCCTAACAGGAGAATTATTCCAGGTCTAGTTTGTCAGCCCTCCTCCTCAAATCAATTAGAGAGTTAATAAACAATCGGGCCAGAATAGGCCTGAGCAGGTCAGGTCGGGCGAATATTTCAGCCCAATCAATGAGCATAATCATATGGCCTACATCTGATAATGAGCCCAGGCAGCGAACGGCTGATTAATGACACTATTATCTGTGTGAAAGCGGCCTGCGCACTGTCCACCCATCGCCACGCTGAGAAAACTACAACCGCACTGCTGAATGGCCTGACCGCGCCTTGCTCTCCCTCTCTCTCTCCCCTTATTCATCATCTCTCCTTCTACACATCTGTCTTTTTCCCCTCCCTCTGTCTTCCTCTCTTTTTCTCCTAATCAGCTTTTAAACTCTTTCAGGGAAAATGTGCTCCTGGTGGTGTGTGTGTGTGTGTATGTGTGTGTGTGTGTGTGTGTGTGTGTCTGTTTCCCTGCTGTTTTCTCTTTGCATTCAGTGTGATCAGAGCTTATATAAGATGATGTAAAATGAATAGAACAATATAACATAAAGTACAGAAAAATGAAATGAATGGGCCTCTTTCTCCTGTCCAACAGTTTTTCTTTTCTTATACAGCTTTCGGTGAAATGGGGAAGTCCAGAGAAAATGATTTACTAGGAATAATGGTTTTGTATTTTTGAGTTTTACTTTGAAAAATTAATTAAAAATGACTTTTCTATTTTTTTCCTGCAGGGAGACGGTAGCCTTTTCTGTATGGTAAGTTCAAATCCATAATAAAATCTGCTTAATGCTTTACCAGGCATTAGTAATAATTCAATTTACATTCAACATTATCATCATCATCACCGAATGTTTTTACAAAACTTAATCATGGTAAATTTATTTTGGAACATTTTTTGCACTTCTTTGTACCATTTTTATAGATAATTTAGATCATTTTCTTTAGTAAAATTACATCTATATAAGTGTTTGGTAAGTTCATTACAACAGAGAGATCAGCAGTCAGTAAAATAACTGTATAGATGTCCTGAAATTAACAAAATATAAATAATCACTCTCTGGTAAACTCATGGTCATATTTTCCTTCTTTAAAAAAAAAAAAGATAAAAACAGTGTATGAAACTGACTTTCTGTGAATAAATTTTTAAGGGGTCAGATTTTGTCTTGCACAAGTGTTAAAGATGTTGTCGATTTAATCTTAATTGCAATCTTAACCTGAACACACCTCTTTTAGCTAAAACCTCTTTCCAATTCATTTATAAATATACATAATATTTTTCCAGTCCTGGTATGTTCTGTGATTGCAATAAAATATTAGGTACAAGATCCATTTAGAAGTATGTATTAAAAAAATAAATACATTTTTAAAGCATTCTGAAAAAGCCTGTTTATGTAATTGCATGACGCTTCATGAATTTGATTGAATAATATTTGTTTTCTTTATGTGAAACCTGTTATTGATTTTCTGTGTTTACCGCCACGCTGTGGAGCGGGCCGGCTCGGTCTCGCCACAGTGTCCAGCAGACAATCGTCCCTATTGAAGTTGTATTTCTCTCTTCTCTCTTTGTGTAGTTTGGCAGGTAGAAGAGTGGCCACGTGTCCATTGTGTCAAAGTGTGTGTGTTTGAGAAAGAAGGAGAGAGAGCAAGAGAGAGAGAAATAGAGAGAGAGAGAGAGTGAATGGTATAAGAGGGCAACCCTGGCATGCCAATAGCTCTTTTGAAGGAGTACAGCAGAGACTGTGTGTCGCCTTTCTTTCTTCTTTTAATTCCTCCACCCGCTCACCCGCTCTCTGCTGGCACTGTGTTCACACTTAAATCAATCAAATACACGATGAGCCCTTTAGTCAACTCTAACTAAATCACCCTGCTTTTATTGACTAAAGGGCCTTTTTTTCAACATTGGGCTCTGGAAGTAAAAGCATGATTTGCGTCATCTGTTGAGAAATTTCTGCACTTCCTAACAATTCTTTATCAAAAAGTTCCACCAGGAATGCTGTCGTGAAATATTAAAACAGGAAAAAATTCCTTAGTATATATATATATTTTTTTTTTTACTATTTGTTTATGTAGAATTCTGTTGGTACTGAATTACTAATATTATATGATAGATAGTGTTACTGATTTACTTATATCAGTTGCGTCTAATTTATCCAAATTATTACTCTGAATTATGGAAATGTAATCAAGCAAAAAAACGTGAATTAAATTTTTACATTTATGTCATGGAGATTTTTTGTGAATAATAAAATCATGTGCAAATGTGTGCATACCAAAACTACAGGTTAACATAATTACAAATTCACTACAGAGGACACACTTGAGTGGTCCACTTATTTTTTACAGATTTTTTAAAAATATATATATATTTTTTTTGTTCTATTCATGTTTCCAATATATTAAAACTCAGTGAAGATTAAGAAACTGTGCAGATAACCAAGCATATTTAATTGGTGTGCTCCCTGCAGACCAGGTGTGCAGCATAATGTGTACTTTGACCAAAGGAACAATCTTTTCGGTACTCAAATAAAATGTTTACTTTGATATTGGTCACACACACATCTCCACACACATACATACACACACACACACACACACACACACACACAAACACAACATTATCAATGTGTTGTTTGAACTGTGAGTTCATTTTATATCAGTGTGAGTGATATAAAATGTTTTCAAATATTCAATGTAATATTCTATATTCAATCATAATTACTATCATTTCAAAAATGTCAGTTACAGGCGGAGCAAAGCTTTCATGTAGATACCAATGTTTTAAGCACTTTAACTGACATATAAATGTCAAACTGACATTTCACTTTCTTGACAAATGCACAGTAAGTAGTGAGAGCTCGCTGACAAATGAAACATCATTTTTGACATATTTAGCAGCCCATTGCCTGCCGTAATTGCATCATTACATGTGAGTTAATGGCTTCTGTACTGCTCATGTTCAGTTGGTGCAATAAGAACTTTTTAGCTGTCCCTTATATGTCTTCAGTCTCTTGTCTGTCTAAATGGAGCCTCGGCATATTACAGATGTTATCGTTTAAATACGCACCTTAAGAGAGTAAGGTCTTTTTTTCTCTCTGCTGCTGCTGCTGCTGCTGCTGCCGCTGGTGATGATGATGGGGTTGGAGGGTGGAGAGGGCTGCAGAATGACTTGCATTTTGCCAAGCCCACAGGGGATCTCATAATCTTAGCAGGGCTAATTAAGAAAAGCAAAGTTTTAATGGACTTCCTAATGCACTACTACTACCTCTGCCTGCTATTTGTCTACCGGCTCTTACTGAGGCCTGCTAAACTGCATTTTAACTCTGGACCTACATGTCAGCTTCAGAGTCTGTCCAAAATGATAATGGTTAATTAAGTTCTCATTAGTGTAGTACATATTTCATTTGTTTTATCTCACAATTCTCAGGTTCTTTTTATTAGATTCATTAAATCAAATATTGAGGCATTGCATAGATAGACGGCTAGACAGATAGATAGATGGATAGGTAGACAGATAGAAAGATAGATAGATAGATACATAGTTACATAGATACATAGATACATAGTTACATAGATAGATTAAAAGGGGCATTTTTAAAGATGGAATAATCTGTGTGTTTTCTGTTTCACTAATCCTCTTTCATTCAACAACTTGCTGTCATCTTCTGCTGGCACTCCTTCATTTCTGTGCCTTTCTCCTCTGTTTCCTTCCCCTGTCTTTTCTTCCTTCCCCCTCCTGTCCTCTCTTTTCTTTTCCAACCCTCTCTGTCAGTGCAGTTCACGCACACTAAAACTCCCTCAGCGCGTGTGTGTATATGTGCGTGTGTGTGCGTTTGTCACGCTGTACAGAGCAAACCGAGCCAAGTGGCCTGAGCTCTAAGCAGAGGGAAGGTATCTCCCTCTCTCTCTCTCTTTTTCTCTCTATCACTGCTGCAGTGCCACGCCTGCCAAACACACAAATACTCAGCAACTCACAGACAGCAGCACACACTGGTCCAGACAAAGCTGCTCAGAGACACAGCACAAACAGAGCCACTTACATGTAGCACATTTAACGGCTCCTTCATATTTCTATTTTTAATAAGAGGTTAAAATAGAAATGTCAAATGTTATAATATTTCACGCTAATTACAATTTCTACTGAGTACTGTAGCAAATGCCAGGGAGGAAAGCTGGCCATTTTGTTCCTGGAGGCCAAACCCGCCTGTCATAGTTACATCAGAGAGGGAAAAGCTCCTCCTTTTTGATTCAGACTTGATTGGTGAGGAAACTTCTTGAAGAAAGAATAGGGAGGTGAGGAAGAGAAATAGAGAGAAAGAGAAAGAGACAGAGATGGAGAGCGAGAGGCAGAGATAGAGTGACATGGAAAGAGACAGTAAGAGGAAAGAGTGTAACAGAGAAATAGAGAGAGGGAGGTTAAAAGCTGGAGGAGAGAATGAAAAATTTGTGTCGTGATGCAAAATGAGAGCGAGAGAGCGAGCTAGCGAGAGAGAGAGAGAGAGAGAGAGAGAGAGAGAGAGAGAGAGAGAGAGAGAAAGAGAGAGAGAGAGAGAGAAACGTGTGGTAAAATCGCTCTACATAGCAGACGTTCAGAAGGGACCATAACTGTCGGCCATGTGTTCACTGACAGCCGAGAGACCACAGGGCCGGCAGACAGAAAAGCGCTGGTATGTGTGTGTGTGTGTGTGTGTGTGTGTGTGTGTTTGTGTGTGTGTGTGTGTGTGTGTGTGTGTGTATGTGTGTGTTGGCGAGACAACGAGAGATTTCAGAAAACAAAAAAAGATATGTGT
>JBBKCR010000006.1:9481706-9501706 GCA_037577295.1 Ladigesia roloffi | reverse complement strand
TCTGTGTATCATTCATACCCAACCTGTTCAACCAGAACAATCCGTAAATTTTATTTTCTATGAACTTAATTTGGTCCTATTAAGCTCTCACATTGCTCCGATAGACAGTCCTGCTTGTATTTATTATTTTTTAATTATCAGCTAATCGGCAGTTAGATGCTGCTCCAGATTCAAATAACCTCAGTCAACAACAACAGCTGCAGTTATGCACAATCCTGCCGTATACCAAGTTTATAGCAAGAAAATGTCCGTCAACAGAGTCTGCACCTGAAGCGTCAGGCAGGCAGGTGTGAGAGTGTGAGACTGATGGAATTTTTTTTCACCTTTATTTTCTCGTTGGTTTTTTCTGTCACTTGTGCAGTTTGCCTTCAGCAGCTGCAGCAGGCTTGATAAGAGACTCAGCTCTGTTCCTGAGTCGCTCTCCTTCCAAATGACCGTCAAACTCAATCTCACACACACATACATACATACACACACACACACACAGGCCACACGCATGCGCCTGCACGTATACAAACCTACACACACATATAGACCCACAACACACAAAGGCTGGTTTACCATATTTTTGGTGAGTTTATAAAATCTTTTCAGTGCATTCCTGAACTTAATCCTGCTTTGCATTTTGATTCACATTTCCATAACGTTAAACAAATATTAGCATCCCAATGCAAAATGTTGACGCATTTCATATTTCCCCAACCTACAGAAAGGCCGTATGTTAAAGGCTGCTTATAAACAGACTTAATGACGCATACACTGAATAATGTACTAAAAAATACTTAGTTGTGTATAAAATAAATTTAAGTATTAGCAATGTATATGCTTATCCTACGGTGATGGATTTTTGGTCAATTTCTACCTAAGTTCTGAAGTCTTCTGAAAAATTTCTGAAAAATTTCCAGTTCATTTAATTTATAATGCTGAAGCCTGGTCAAGGTCCCTATATATGGATGGAGACGGTAATTTTTGTTACCCTCAAATAAAAGGATCATTTCCATAAACATCTTTGCTCATGGCACAAATACAATAACACAGAAAATGTATGTGCATAGTTTCCCTCCCAATCAAGTTGAATATGAAATATGATTTTTTTTCTTCTTTCTTTCGTTCGCTGATTCTGCTTATAAGTTTGATCTAATTGCCTGATTTCCAGTAGGATACTGAAGCTGTCATTTACTGGCTAAGTTGAGCCTGTGGGTGGGCCGGTTCTTTTTGCTGACTGAGTGCAGCTGCCCAGAGAGCCCAGGAGAGATTGGCCAGTCTGTCAGCGCTCTGTATCCCATACGATACCCAGCCATAGAACAAGACTCTCCCAAAAGAACTAATTCACACATCAAAGTCTAATCTCTCTCTGTTCTTTTAATTGCAAACCAAAACCATCAATAATCAACGTTTGGGCCAGAATTTAGTGAACAGACAGGCTTTTTCAACAGTTTTTCCCCCTCATCATCAGTCAAGGTGTAATTTCCCAAAGAGAATAAAGAAAACAATCAGCAGAAATGCAATCAGCATGACTGAGCAAAAATACCTGCCATTATTCTCAATCAAAAGAAAATGTATATTATCTGAATGCTTAATAGAAGCTGAATAATTCAAAAGGTGTGTGGTAGTTTAACTACATAATAATCCTTTTAAACGAGCAGTATTTAAAACATTTGAAAATAAAAGGCCAAATGAAAAGTTCTTATATTGATGACATTACATAAATTACATCATGAGATTTTGGAACTTTCTATTGGTTTATGCACCATGAGTCGATGACAATGTGAAGAAAAGATAGTGTTTTCAAAAAGTGTGAAGAAAAGAAGACAAGTTAATCTATATTCCTGTCCTATTATGGCTATGGGCTGTTCTGAAGTGACTGTGCGATAATAAAAACAGAAGCCAAGGTGTGTGCTGGCATACAGAGGAAGTGTGTGGAAATGAGGACATGTACAGTGAGGAAGAGATGAATTAGAGGATGTTGATCTATCAGACAAACTGTCAGAGCAGCAGCTGGTGTTTCACCAGGAAGCTGCCACAGCCGAGGCTGTCTGCTGTGTGGACTGAGCTACAGAGATTACACATTAGAAATCACGTACATCGGACTATGGCAGAGTCAGTGTTAAGATGTGCAGTGTTGTGTAGTGTCTGAGAGGATGGAGGGCCTAATAATAGCTATTCACTGAGGCTCTGTGGCCTCAAGGACTTTTGAAAATTAAACTCAGTTGAACATCAACCAAAGCAATTTCCATTCTGAAAGGCTAATGGTGGGGAGCAGAAATAAGTGCCCGTTCTATCAGGCAAAACAGGCATGTCTTACATGTCTCTCTTTGACACACAGATGCATAAAACACACCTACACCTACACACGCATGTGAAAAGGATACCTCAGACACTGCATTAGTGTTCTGGCCCGCCTTACTTTAAGACCTTGGCACAAGCGTGTGTGCATTTTCGTCCGCTGGCTTGGGTATAATGCAGTGACATTCTTTGTTTGAAGGACGCTGGCAGACGTCCAAGAGCCTCCACTCACCTCTCATGCCCTTTAATTGAAACTTTAAAGAAGTTCTGGGCACAAAAGCCCTCATGTGGGCTTTGTCACAATTAGATCGACCAGAGGGCAGCCCAGCTGAAACGGAATTGGGCAGAAACATATTACCTGTATATTATATGCTGCGTGACATAATCATCTGTGCAGGAAAAAAGGCAAGCCTACTATATATAAAGTCGTGGTGGGCAAAGTATAATGGAGAGGCAGGAAATGGGTGCCCTCTGAGAACCTAGATGCATTAATCACACTGGCTTAAGTCACTGAGAAAAAAAAAAGTTTATACACAAATTTCTCATTAACAGAACAGATTAGTCTAAACATGATGTAGCAAATATTGCTGTCATGATAAAAAAAAGTTTTATAAATAAAGAAAAAAATAGTATAATTAAGATTTGTTAAGAAATGGTTCACCGTTTCTATTGGTCCATTTATCATGACATGTAAAGAGTGACTATCATTTCCAAAAGGTATCAAAAAGATGTATTTATTAACAAACGTACTAAGAGCCAGAATTATTCGTCATAGTGCAGATAAGAACTGGACTACAAAATGCTGCATGTCTGTAAAAGCTGAAAAGTGAGCTATTACACAAAACTGTTATGAAAACAGATTACAGAGACATTATTTCATGATCAAGTACATTATTTTTAAGCTATGTTCAAGTTAGAGATACACTTCATAATTCATAATTCATAATTACCACCATTATACATATAAAATCTTGAAGACATGTGTAGGTTTAATATTTGTTTTGGATAGTCCAAAAAGTTTAATTACATGTTTTTGTTGTATTTGCATTTTAGATCCCCTGGTGCATGTTACCACACTTGTTACCATTTCTCTTCATTACTTCATTTAATGCGGCAAATTTATAGAATCAGTATAATCCCTTTAAAAAACAAACATATATATATGTATATATGTATTTAATAAATAAATAATATATATATCATTAATAATGACACACACACACATATGTGTATGTGTGTGTGTGTGTGTGTGTGTGTGTGTATATGTGTGATTATTAATATTAATACAGGCACAGTCATTGATGGCTTGTGTGCATTAATTTACCCTACAGCAGTTAATTTTTCCTACAGCAGCTGGATCACGGCTAAAGAAATTGAAATTTCTTTGTAGTCCCTCAGCCCCCCAGTTAAAACAATAAATAGTTGTAGAAATAAATAAATATTTTTTTAATGGAGTTTCAGTTGATGAATGAATCCAGGCTCTGATCTCCACAGTACATTGATAGCTGGGGCGTCTGTGTGTTTGCTTGACAGGTGAATATGTGCTGTTCTCCGAAGGAGTCAGAGTGGATGAGGAAGAAGACAGATGCTCTGGTGGGGCGAGTCAGCTGGTGTTGTGAATCAGGCCGCCACAGTGAGAGGGTACGGCTTCTTCACAACACCAGGGTCGCACCCTACCACATTCAGCTCCAGAACACACACACATGCTCTGAGATTTATTTTTATACACTTTACGTGGCGGGTGTCACATAAATAGTACAAAAAAAGACCTGTTTAAAATTATCTGTTTGGTAAAAACGCACTAATGTTAAAATAAATTCAAATAAAAATACAGTGTATTGTGTCTATTTATTATAACAAATTTAAAGCCAAAATGACCAAAAATAATATTAAAATAAACCATGCAGCAAAATTTAAGCCAGAACCATGCAGTTGGGTGTGTATTGTACCACCGTGTCTTCACCATCACAACAAGCAGACTAAAGAGAAGGACCAACTGGCATCCAAAAAACGATGCATTCATCTTTCTGAAACTGCACTACATGCTTCTGATATACTTCACTGCTCTAAATGGAATGGTACAAAACAACAGTGCTTGAGGTGTAATAAAGCAAAACCATGTGTAAAATGCACAGATATATTTGTGGGTATTAATGTGAGCTTTCTTTCATCTTTCTTTCATTTTTCAAATAAAAAATCTTTGCCATTACAGTGTGTATTTTCTGTACAGAGATTTAAATGTATGAACAAAGTACATATATATTATGATATACTTCACTGCTCTAAATAGAATGGTACAAACAAATCATGAAGTGTAATCAAGCAAAACCCTGTGTGGAATGCACAGATATATTTGTTGGTATTAATGTAAAATAAAAAGCTTTGCCATTACAGTGTGTATTTTTCTCTACAGTGATTAAACTGGATTTTCAGAATATCTAAGTCTTGAACAATAAATAAAAACGAAATATATATTACTACACAACAATATGCTTGATATATGCTTGTTGAGGTGAGTCACTCAAATGCTTATACTGTGTCCTCTACGATTCACTTATAGTTGCCGATTAAAACGACATTATAGCATGAATACAATGAGCTATATTTTGAGCTATTATATAATTGAAATGTTGTAATATTCTCAGTATTAGCCATTTCGATTTAATATTGCACATTTGATTATTGGACACTCACTCATTAGGTGCTTATTATGCCATAGAAATGAAGTACTGTGAACCATACATCTGTCTCTAATGACAGGTGAGGTAATCCAGATTCTGCAGACTGTGCTTTTTAACTCGATGCCAAAAATACGCTGATTTTCCAGCCTCAGCAAGTCATTCACAAGCAGCTCAGTTTGGATTATCAACCATATGAGCCAACTGTGGGGCCAAAGGCTACATTACTTCTAAATCCCTGATACAACTCCTAATTCAGTACTTGATATGAAGCATTTCAGAGAACACCCTAAGGCTATTTGAACATTACGGGGTACAGAATGAATACACATGCACACAAAGAAATGAAAATTTTATGTCATTTGCACCCTCTAGTGGATACACAGCTTACCTCCTGTTCCAGTGATCTGGATGTAGTAGTTGCTTCTCCTAACAGAAAGAGAGAAATGTATTACTTCAAAACTAGATTCCTTTCCCATGTAGAGAGTCAGTACCATCAGAATTGCATAGATCTATCTCAATTGCTTTGATGCATCTGCATTCACTTAGAGCTTTTGTCAAAATCACCTGGATTGTTCAGCACAACACAATGGATCACCTGCAAAAGCTCATATCTCTCCCAAAACAGTTTATATTTGTGTCAAAATTAAAGTCCTTCCTCATATAATAGTCAGTGCCCCAAAATCAATTGTCCCTTTGGCATTCTGTGAGCACTGCAAGTCAAAATGCTCAGATGTTTTGTCACTATGGCAGATGTCTGGATAACAGAATACAACTATTTATAAAACTGAAAATAAAAGGATTTAATAGTAAGAGTAGCCTCTTTGACATCACACACACTGCACTCATACTGCCAAGGAAATTGTAACCATTTTTATTCACACACATAAAGAGTACATTAGAGTACATAAAAATAAAATGTGTACAGTGTACTGTACATGTACGAAACATAAACAAACGAAATATGAGAAAAAATATATCTAGCCTACTGTGCTGTAAATAAAGTTTCACAACTCCTGGCCACCATCCTCATTCTCATGCTGTCCACATGCTGCTCTCTATTTGTCCATAGATCTTTCGTTCACATCGCAGCGGATATTATCCCTTGTCTGAACCCCCTACACTGATCCCCTGTGATGTCCACTTCAATTCATGGAGCAGGGACCTCTGGTCTTGAGCCCAATATTCATACACTCTCCCCCTCCAAGTGGAAAAAAGCTTCCCAATCTGATTGAGGTGCGGAGAGAATGGTGGTAGGAGCTCAAGAAGCATCCTTGGATAGTCAGTGAACCAGGACCTGATGAGCCACGCTGGAAATTCACATTGACCCACACAATCACATGTGTGGTTGGTGAGGCCCTTCAGGAACTCTCTCATTTTCTTGGACCGGATCACTATAAAGATGGTTCAAGAAAATGAGGAGCTTTTATGTGTTTTAAAGGCCTAAACTGGGGATGTGTGTGGCCACACCATTCTCAGATATGGCAGCACACATTGTGAACCTGCCCCTCGCTGGCCTGGGACATCCGCTGTGGCCCGCTGGCCAATGATGTTAAGGCCACCTCTGCAGCCCTTGGCCAGGTAGAAACCAGTAGCATCGACAAACATGAGGATGTGAGGTGAATCCTGGTCAATTGTGGAGATGCAGATAGAGTTGACATTTTGGAAAATACTATTGTCTTGATGGATTGAATCATGGATCTCAATGTGAGAGCTTTATTTGCAATCACCATGTTAAAGATCTCTTGTCCTTGTTGTTCATTGTGAAGTTTTCTTTGGCACCCATATGAGATCAACATCCAATCCTAGACATAGAAGTGAAAGGACAACACTGTATTACAATTTGTAAAGTCTGCCTTATGTATTTGTTACAGAATGAGCTCCCAATGTAACTGTATTTCTGTTTCACGTATAATTTTAATGCATCACTGCACAGTTACTGAAACACAACTCTAAATTGTATCAATAATTCCCATTTATATTTGTTATTTTTATATTATCATACTGAGAGATCACACCGAGCTAAGATATTACAGTACTGTATAGCAGAAAAAGCAGAAATAAATCATATTTCCATAGATTATTATTTATAGTCATGTGCGATAATGCATATTTATTACACAGTTTACTGTTAATGTTTGATTGTCCAGTTTGTGTTAATTAGAAAAATTGCTCCTGGTCCTCGCTGTCCTCCTCTGTCTTTGTGCTCCCTATCCTCAGTGAGGAGATGAACAGTTCGATGGATTGTGGGACGAAGGATAATGTGACAGTGTGCAGAGTGTGCCTGACTTTATCCATAATGGCAAGCAGTTTGAGTGTTTCTGTGAGAATTTGTCCCAATTCATTCTGTACAGCCATTTTTAGGTCAGGCACTGATGCTGGATGAGGAGTCCTGGCTCTTTATCTCCTTTCAACTTCCTCCCTAATGTCTTGGATGGGGTTGAGGTCAGGGCTCTGTGTGGTCCAGTCAAGTTCTTCCACACTGTATTCTTCCAGCTGTTTCTTTATGGGTCTTGCTTTTTACAAGGGTCCAGTCATGCCCAAAATGTGTGTATAAAGTTGAAAGCAGGGTGTTGTCCGAAATATTTTGTTATGATGAAGCATTAAGACTGGCCCTCAAAGGAAGTAAGACGTTACCTGAATTCAGTTATTAAGAGGTGTGTCCCAATAGTGTATCTGCATAATCTCCAAGTTATTTAATTTAGGCATAATTTTAGATGAGCCCCACATTTACAAACTTTTGGACACCTTGATACACTCTCTTGTTTTCCAGCACTTACCAGTTTTAGGAGTGCCCAAACAAACTTACCTTACACTCCATGCTCTATTTGCTTTAAATACGTAGCTGTAATAACCTCTGTATTCTTAACTTCATTTCTATTCACTCACTCGTTAAGCGCATCATTATATCTCATGATATTGTAATCCACTGTAACCCGAATTTAGCCTTAACTCAGATTTATTCAGGCATTCATTAGCTTTCTATTCACTGAAATACTGACAAATACTGCCAAATAATATCCAATAAAAATTTTCTTTTAGCCTTAATTTAGCTTAATTTCAAATGAGCTTCTGTCTTTAAACTTTTGGACACCTTAATTCATTCATTCTTTTTCAATTCCTTAACAGGGTTAAGGGGCATTAGTGCAAATGTAAGTAATATACTCAGTTTAGGAATGCCCGATCAGCCCAGCCTGACGACGGGAGCTTTAGTGACTCCCTCCAGGCTCTGTTTTCACTGTTGTTTTTTTCAGATTTTACTTTCCTGTTTACACCACTAGATGTCAACACAATCTCCCAAAATAATGAAGGGGAGATTGACTTTTTGCAAACGTGCAGCTGGTATTTACATGAAAGGCATCACTTACGAACAGCGTCTGACATGCAGTTTTATTCTCCACTCGTCATCATGAAATAATGAGCTTCTGTTAGAGGTAAAGATGTTGCTAAGTTATTTCTTTGCAAATTCTGATCTAAATCACCCATGCCTCTGCCGTCTAAATGCACAGCTATGCAGCTAGCTTATTGCTAGCTAGTATGAGCTAAGTTAGTTCTCTTACCACCCTTGCCTTGCTCCAGACATGGTAGGGCTATTTAGCTTGTTTTCCTACTAAATTTGCCGAACAACTAATAATATTTATAACCCAGCAATATTAAATGACATGTCTGTATGCGTTGTTAACTGTCTTGCTAACCTCTCCGAGCAGCTAACTCTTGAGTTTGAGTTGTGTTAGGCAGTTGCTTGTTGCTTCTCTCATGTAACTGTAACCCTGACCTTGTAGATGTCTTCAGGCAAGGAGAACCAGCTTAATAACCTGATTTACCTAAATATGCTGTGAATTAGGTGACAGGCTTTGAATTGCCTTTCAGTTGATATGGTTTCATTCTATTTCAGGAATGCTTTCAGGGTTTGTTAACTCTAGACTACTTCTAAAGTGATGTCAATATCCTCCTTCCTACGCATGAGGTTGGTTGACTAAAGCCAACACACTCACACACACAAATTCCCACATATTTGACTTATAATGGCTTATGTTATGTTATAAATATGTTATAACTATGCTTCAGTGGCTTTAAAGTGTAGAACAAATGCCATTCCCACTTACTATAATTGCATTTTAGGGGTAATCATGCTATTTAACCTGCTTTTTGTTTAGTGCTTGGATTTAATAGACTGTTGTTTCTGCTAGTTATTCTGCATATTCTTCTCTCTCCCTTTTTAACATGGTCAGGCTTGGTGGTAGATGCTGTGCATCTCAGATTGTTCAGAGAAGAGCTCTGTCTGGTGCAGATGCTGTTAATGCACTCCGACCATTTTACTTTGCTGTACACCCTGACTTCTTTGGTCAGCACCCCAGAGAAAGGGTAAGAGATTAATGCTCGGTTTTTCTTACAGGTCTGTGTTTGGAGAGCTGCAGTCTCGGGGTTCACGGATGTCAGTACTGCAGTAATTTATTGTATTCTGTATATCACTTTTAGCAGAAGGGGCTGTACCTAAAAATGTCCCTTGACTTGGTAACTGTAGTGAAACCTATTTTTGTGCTACATTTAAGGGTTCTAAAAGGGACTGTATCCATCATATAATAACCAATTACCCATATAACGAATCAGTTAAACATTAGGTGGTTCTTTGAGTTTCATTGATTATATAAACCTTTTAAGAACCCAAATTTTCAGCTAAATTCCTTCAACACTATTTTTGTGCTCTGGTGTGCAGGAAGTGAATGAAAACTCTCTTAAAAGATTAAATGGCTATCTGGAGAATCTTCAAAAACCAGGCATGAAGACACTCAAGCCCACAAAACTCACATTTTATGTTCGGGACACAAAGGAGAAAATTGACAGTGAGAGTGACAGTGATGTGCCCTCTGGTAAGTTTAACGTTTCCCTAATTAACTTTGTGCTGAGTGTAAGTTTAATAAGTGTCCTGAAGTTTTTGTCATAAAAATGCAAATTTTCACATGAGTCACCAGGATAAGATGCCGGTTGAAATCGCTCTAGAACAGACTCACTACCCACAGTTTTGTCACAAGTTTGTCACAAAATTGGTAGTTCATAGCATCCATGAGTATTAGGGGTAGACCCGTAGCAATAACACTTTTTGCTGGATGATAAATTGTCCCAGAAATTATTACGATAAACGTATTGTCATTGTGTCTATTTTTACTGATGTAATGATAGTGGCATAATAATACAAATTCACCCTTTCAAAGATCCATAAATCTTGACTTCTAAAGATCACATAACCCTGGGAATGGAAGACATGGTAAGACAGTCAGCATACCTTGACTTTGTGTTGCTTAAGGCAGGATCTCTCAGGAGTAGCAATGTGTCCAGCTGTGCTAAATAGCGCTGTCGCTATATCGTCTTAATTTCTCCAACTCGCCGGGGGGGTATTATGGCAAACAAGGGGTCTTTGGAAAGCTCTCATTGAGCCCTATTTAACTGTGAAGTTTCCTAGAGATTGATGGTTGTCCCGTCTGGGAAAGCCATGAGTAATGAGTGGATGTTAAAACCGGACTGGCTCTCTGCACTTCTAAAGGTTTTTCTGTAAACTTAGTGTCTTCTCATTTAATTAAAATATATTTACACCTGATTAAACTATCACTTGGCTATTTTTGTATTATCAGTATTACAAATGTAGAGCTTTTTCAGCTCCACAGCGCTGAGTGAAGCATGTCTCACATCACGTTTCGGAGGATAAACAAGTAGAAATGAGTCTCCCAGAAAAGTGCTGATCTCTGGAGAAAAAAAACTTCCCGTCCTCTAAGTGAGACAGTCGTACGCAGTGGTGTAAGCAGTATTCACAGCTTAAATGTGTTCCTTGTTAGCATTTTCTCACCATACAGCTAGCTAGCTAGTAGGCTAACCCCAAGAGAGTTCATGCCTCATTACCCTAAGAAAACAAGAGGGGGTGGTAGAGACCCATGTACCACAGTAAAGTCTGTTGGAAAGCAAACAAATGAAAATGATCATGGCCAGAAAATTATCGACCTCAATTTAATTATTGTGCAATTAATTGATTTATTGTTTATCGTGACAGGCCTAATTAGGGGTAGGAATCTTTAGGCACCTCAGGATTTGATTTGATTATGATTCAGAGGGCTGTGATGAGATTATAAAACAATTATTGATGTATCTTGATGCATCTTTCTCCCCCCTCACCTTGGTACTTTCAAAGCAAAGCATTTGTAATGAAACAAAAAGAATCTAAATCCAGCTTCTTTTTTATCAAGACAATCAGATGTGTACTTCTTCAAACAGAAAAAAATACTGATCACAGCTTTGAAAAATGAATAATGCTTGTAAACAATATTGTATGCCCGATGGTCTTCTGGTTTTCGGTGACAGCTACCATCAGCTGTTTTTCTTGTGCCTCTGGGTGAAAACTTTCAGTGTGGCTTCTTATGTTTGTAGTGTTTTAAAAATATTTCAGTGCAGTTTTACAAAACATTGCGTTTAGTGAGACTTTTGTCCAGGTCATTTTTCCCTTCAACTTCATAAAAGCCAAAGTGCTTCAGAATGCCTGATTTTTATGTTAAGGGTGCTGGTCGTACATATCGGTCCTCCATCTAGAGCAGGGTTATTCGAATAAAAGTCACCGAGGCCCAGTTATTACATTTCGTCCCAGTAGGAGATCCAAACTGAAGTCCATGTTGAGTCTTATAGCCTTCTCCTATGCAGGGGCGCCAATAAAAATCATGCGCCATGAAAGATTAGAATTTTATTTACTAAATGTCATTCAGGAGGGTGATATTTGACACATTATACTGCAAACAGACCCTTATAACTGCTAAATACCTTGAAATGGAACATTAAAAATGGTAATATGCGGTTTTCAAGCTGCCAAAAAGTGATTAGGCTACAGCTTAAAACTTGGGACTGAAATACTGTGGAAAAACCTTTAAAAGTAAAATTAGAACTGAGAACATGGAGTTTTCAAGCTACCAAAAAGTGATTGCAGCTCATAACCTGTGACAGTCACAAGTTATAAGCAGTAATCACTTTTTAGCAGCTTGAAAATTGTATTTGCAATATAATGTGTCAAATATAACCCCCTTGAATGATATCAAGCAAGTTAATCTAGGCGCTACAGCTTTAAAGCAGATGCGTGCGCTCCTGCGGACGGCAATCAAGTTCTAGCAGCCGATCACTTTTTGGCACAACACCAGCTCCTCTTTGGGAGCCGTGCCAGAAGAAACGGCTCTGTGAAATAAGCCGAACATTCCATCACTAGTAAACTATCAAGTGAAGCTGTTGTTGTATTACCTGGAGTAGCAAGACCCGCTGTCAACAGTCACGACCATCCAAAGAAAGTTCCATGAAAGTTACTCAATCTCGTGAATCTACCAGACTGGTCACGGGTCCTGACAGAACATTCTCTCGGTCCACATCCAGTGACTGTCCAGGCGCTGCACTTCCGTCCATTAGAGTTCTGGGGTTTTTTGGTTGTTTTTGGGGGGTTTTTTGGCACTGGTAATGAACATTATCAAAATCGATTTTTTACATTTTTAAATCAATTCAGTAACCCAATGCATCTAAAAAAAGACTATTTCCCACCCCTAATGTGTATGAACACAGTCATGAATTTGACCAAATATCTGTGTTAATTCAGGTTGTTCCAGTATCTGCCCAATATTCCTGCACACAGTGCACCTCTGCTGTATTAATTTTGATAACTTTGATGACCATGTTAGTTAAATAGGTCAGTTGCATTTGAGTTCCAGACGTTCTGGACTACAGTTTCCTGTCCTTGTTTAAAAACTTAACAGCGAAAGCCAGTGTTTATGCTGCCATGCCTTGTGTTAAAACAAGAAATAAAGAACTATTATTGGTCAGTTTTACAAACTCATATAAAAATGTTGAGTAATGAGGTTGAGCCCTGTAGGTAAAATTGGTTCATTGTCTTATCAGTGAAATGCGCTGTATGCAGTGAAATAAAACATTAATATAGGAACAAAGACAGATACAACACAAGACAACAGGAGTGCAGGCAGGATATAATACACATATTGCAATGAAAGTAAGAAAGACCATATAAGGAAAATCAAATGAAACAATATAACAGGACGTTTTGTTAAGTTGACGTTTGATTAACTGCAAAAACTGTATTCTAGCAACAGAGTTGTTAGGTATATAACAAAGGGAGATAGCATTAAATAATAATATTGCAAATAGCAGCAGTAGGACAGAGAATGTGCAGTATATATTAAAAAGAGGGGTATTTACAGTAAGTTGTTTAGAGCAGAAAAGTGTGTATATGAGAAGTGTTTGGATTATTCATATAAACATTCATTTGTCCTCATAATTTATTGAGTATCTATGCCCGTATTTGTCTTGTTTTCCAGGTTTCCGATCAGTGACTTTCACTCTGCAGTCAAAGGATGTCATGAGTACAGTGATGGAAGTACTGAAGTCTTGTAGCTTGTCACTGGAACACATGCAGGGACTTCTCAAAGCCCGAGCAGAGAGCCAGAACTCACCACAACAAGGTGGAATTCCTTTTTATCGGCCCATAAAATGGGACAAGACATATTACAGCTTTACAGGGTTCAGAGACCCAGAACAGGAGCTGGAACAGGCCAAGAAAATGGAGACTACTCTCAGGTACTCCAGTTACTTAAACACAGTTAAACCTGTTTGGTCTTTTGGCCTTTGTGAGATCTCTCTACTCTTTTCTTTGAAATTTCAACTCAAGGAATCTGATCAGGCTTCTGGAATGCCTAACACAGCTTGTCTAAACAAATGTCTAATCCGAATCCTACTAGGATGTTAAAAAACAACTTGGGTTAGAGCATTCTAAACTTCTGTGTACAGATTTGTGTAATTGTCTTAGATACTTCTGTATAATATGCATTTGTGGAGTATGAATATAAAAATATAGGAATTGAGAACAGTAAGGTCATGCATTGTATAATAAAGGAAGTTCTCAAGATACAGATCATTTTTGTGGTGATATAAAGCCAGTGGTGCTGTCATGTTGTTCTACGAATTAAGGTTGTCTTGAAGTGCAGAGTTAGTATGTTTTGTAAAGTTTAACAAAATACTGCTTTCTTTTTCCAGTCTGTGGCTGAAAAATAACGAGCCAGAAGCCACAAAGAAGCAGAATGCAAGTGTTCCCCGGCGTGCAGAGATGAAAAGACTGAAGAGAGAGCTCATTGAAAAATTGGGTCTAGCGGATATCAGGTCAGCTGGAGTCTAAGTAAAAAAAAATTCATTTTCTAGGCTGCATTCATTTCTTAAAAAAATATATGCTAGTTTTATTATTAAATATTTGAGGCATATGTCGGTTTAGTGAGCAACATCACTGGTTATTACGGCTTGGAAACTCCTAAATATACTTTATAACTTTCTGATAAAGCTCAGATAATGGAGCCACAGCAAAGACATCAGTGTCAGATTTGTGTTGAAACGGTTTAATGGTGTCTTATGTCATGCAGATGGCAGCGCAAATGGGGAGTTGCACACAGGTACTGTCAGTTGCAGAGTCTCAGCCGACTTTCTTTACAGAGTCCAGAAGCCCTGCTCAGTCTGAGAGGTACTGTGTCCACAGAAGCTTTATAAGCAATATACACTACCTCAAGTTCTTTTAGCCAGTGCTTTTATATTATATAGAGTGTTGAAAATAAGTTATAGGTATTTTCAGACATTGTGTCTTGACATATTATTCATATATGTAATTCTTTTAATTATAATACTTGTTGGTTAAAATAAGACAATTAATTTGGAGAACACAACTAGACTGAAACTAGTTTGGTTTTATTTAATTGAACTTCTGAATCATAGTATATGTGGATTTTATTCCTGTACAATAATCTAAATGGATGAGCTGTGTCAAAGACCCACATGGATTCTTTTGCTTACAAGTCATTTTCAACTCGCACAGGACACACTGTGATATTTACTGACCAGTCAGGGATGAATGCCTCAGGCCATGTGATGCTGGGAACAATGGACGTGCACCATCAGTGGACAAAGGTCAAACAAATTTTATTACAGTTTATTTTGAATGAACATATGTATCATATAACCACAAATTCTGATTCTGTTTGTTGGTCTATGTTTGCAGCTTTTCCAGAGGTTGCCCAGTTACTGTAGTCTGTTCCAGCAGACGATGTGGTTAAAGGACCGGATCAGTTTACTGTTAGGGGGGATCCAGGTGACCCATTTGGAGAGGGTAGGCCCGGTTCTGCCACTCGAGGAGCATTACAGCACCCTTAACACCTTCCACAAGAGACTGCTGCCCCAGCGACTTGCCCTGCACCCCCGAAGCCTGCATGGCCTCGTAATGACCCTGGAGAAGTAAGGTTAATTCTTTTACACCATCTATAAGTTTCTTACGCTGCACCATTTTGGTGTACTTAAGTAGTCAGAATAACTTCTATAAAATGTGAAACTACTACAAATACATAGTTGTTTGGGTAAATATAAGTTAACCGAGTTTTGCATATTATAATACACAGTTACTGTTGATTTGTTAAATTTGTCGTATGGATTGTCTTGGCATTTAATATTTAATATTTAATTTATTGAATGTTCCTCTAAGCAAAGAAATATTTATTATGTACCAAATTTCTGATAGCGTTTTTGCCTTAGAACAGTGATAAACTTCCCTGTGTTACTGTGTTGAGTCATTTACTGTACTCTCTGTGGTTCTGTGGTTGCCATAGTGACCGTTCCACTCCCAGTCTTCATGAGATGGGGCATTTCATTATCCCAACGATGTGTGATACTGTCCAATTACAAAACTTCCTGCAGAGCCATGCTAAGGAGGCCCGCAGACTTATTCAGCGCAAGGACCAGTGAGTGTTACAATGTCTAGTGCTCACTTACAAAAACAACAAATGAACTGTTACTCTGGTCAGTTATACTGGAATCAGTGTTCAGGTTAGATAATCAATAGAGTAAGTCAAGGTCTTCTGGTGAAGTTTATGTCATATGTTTTGAGATCCTTTAGCAAGTTAAACATCCCAAGAAGAACAGATCTATCAAACATGTTTATGATGTAATTACACAGCACAACAGATGTAATGAATCATGTTGAATAATTGATGATGGAGAGGATTGTATGACATGTATTATAGTGTGAAATAAGTTTTTGAAAATAGGTATAAATCATTGAATTGAATATTTTTTGCAGTATTTTTGTTTGTGTTGTTTTTTCCCTGTAACATTAGTCAATAGCCCATGCTCCGCTGTTCCTGCATTTTTCTCTTGCCATTTGTGCATTCATGTGCCACCTCCCTCGGGAAAGTATGACAGTCACACACATGTGAGTTATTGAAGTCAATTTTTGCAGGTTGAACAGTGGCAAGCAAGAAAGTTAAGCATAACAGTAGTTAACCTTCATATGTTTTGTAATTTGACTCATGAATACTGGATATATTAATATTTAAAAAGACATTTTAGTGACCTAATTTTTGTAGTTTTGTTCAGAACCGTCCAGACATTTGCTCTCAGGCAAACTTAAGTGTCAGGGGGTCTCAGACCCTCCAACACCCACTGTATTTTAAGCTCTAGGGTCACATGGAAGACTGTTATATTAGACCTCTTGGTTCAGTAGAATCTGTGTGTACACCTGCAGGTTAGAGGCTGAGGAGGACAATGTCATGTCCAACTGTGTTCAGGATCTGTCCCTACGCAGTTTGTCCAAAGAGCCCAGTGTGTCCAGCAGTCAGATGATCCCATGCTGCAGACGTCTAATGGAAGAGAGGTCTCCTTACATGCAGGGCCTGCACCTCCGTGTCTCACACTTCTACTCCATCATGCAAGATGGGGATCTGTGCATTCCTTGGGACTGGAAAGGCTGATGAAGTCTCATGGTTCCGCCAGACATGTAACATATGGACAACAAGACCTGTAAACAATGCTGCCATATTGATTTGGTGGTTTGTAGTGGTTTGCCAACTGAATAATAGAAAGTATTATCTGTAAGCACTTTAGTTTCATTATAGCAGCAGATGGGAGGTTTTTAAAGCAGCCAGGAGTAATTTCCAGGTGCATCGGCTGTAAATCAGTGTATTGGCAAATGTAACTTTGAAGCAGGGCACTTAAATAAGGATTAAGTAGCTTATAAGATTAAGTAACAAGTCCTTAGCCATTTGTTCAATCACTGTACATACAGTATCCCAGGAGCCTGGAATTGTTATTGGATGAAAAGCAAGAGTGAAAATTTTCTGTTACATTTCAAACTATGAATATTGCTGCCATTTGTATTGGCTTAAAGAAGGGAATAGCTGGTCGGTGTTTGTGTACTAACACTGCCTGGAGGCGATCATTGTAATGTACCTGCTGTCCACTAGATGGAGGTCTTCTGAAGTGTTTAGGGAACATCTCTGAACGTGTCCCTGAAAAACATTCATTCCGTTAACAGTGAGGATAATCGACAACAATGTTTTCTGTTTTTGTGTTTCATTATCATTATGGAATAATACATTTTATATATACTGTGAATCAAGAAATGGTTGATGCGAACAGAGCACAAAACTGTGAGACGTTGAGTTGGGTTTGGTTCCCAAGGACAATATTGTAAGCATCACTGAAGACTTAATTTGAGTCTCTTTGAATTCTGGGACCCGCTGTTTGAGCAAGGATGCACTTCGCAACCTCATTAGGTTGCTTTATTGAACTGTATAAATCATAAATCTGTTCCTCTTAGTTTGAAGCACTTTTGGCACTACAGCAACTAAATTGTAAATGAACTAGGTAGCTAACCTTGGCTTGGAGAAAATTGCCAAAAGGTTTTTAAAATAATGAACAAAATGGTTGTTTTGTTCAATAACATTATTAATAAATGCTGCTCTTAATATAACTCAACAAACCAATAGTCTTTATTAATTCTGAGTGCTGGACCGATGTCATGTATTGGAGTTGTGTAAGAAGCATAGTTTAAAGTTGTCTAATGCAGTAGCTAGCACAATGTCAGTGTTTCAAGTGTAAATGAAATGTGAAAAAATTATTTAATCTTTTCTATCAGATTTTGACACTAATTACAGGTAATAACGCTTTCTTCTGGTTCTGCCTTATTTGTTGTTATTTGGGAACTCTAGACTACTGGTACTGAAAAATGAACTTTTAATTTTGAGAGATGTATCTATAAAATTTTAACAATCCCAGTTCAGTTTTACATGATTCTTGCCAGTTTTGTTGTAAAAAGGGATTTAAAGTTCAAATTAAATAGCCGATGAAAGAATGTGAATTTACATTTGTTAATGGGTCAGTGTGAAAATTCAACATAAATGTAATGTTACAACTCATATTTATTTTAATTTATTTTAAATCCACCTAATTTTTTTTCTTTCCTACATTCAGCTGCTAGCACTTTGAGTAATTTAAAGGTCCTGGCTGTGCTGGTGGTAATAAAGGCTCTGTGTGTTCGGAGTGAGCCAGTGTGTTTCTTTTTAGTGATAATCTCTTTTGCCTTTTATTCATCTTAAATTAATACTTGGCTGTTCAGTTACTACAGAACCCCCTCTGAGTTCAAGCACATGTCTGTAGGCTGTGGCATTAAATCTAGAGCCTCCTTGAACTCTGTGACACACAATAGTTAGGGTGCATTAGAGCCCTGTCGAAATGACAGGGAAAGGAACACTTACCTTGAATTACCACTGGAGTGAAGTTCATTTTGTCCATCCCACCTTACAGTCCTAAAGAAAATAAAAGAAACACGTGGTGCTTTCAAAGATTTGCAGCTGGCAGGCTGCTTTATTGCAGCCAGAGCACCTCTATATATTTAAAAGAGTGAAGGGCGAGGCACTGGGATCATTAAACATTGGTTAGATAAACAAGACATTAACAAAAAATGAAAAAATAGTAGTTTTTAATATATCAGTGTCTGCTCAGTTTACACCAAAGTACTATGCCAATACCTGTCCATTTTAGTTTTGTTTTGATGGTCATTTTATTTTCGAATTTTCTTATTTCATTCATTTAAGCATTCTGTTTTTCATTACACTCTGATACATTTTTAAATCATGTAAAACATCAGTTTGAGAATAAAATGCAAACAATAAACATGACAGTAGTTTTCCTACCTGATCAGGTTGATACTGTGTTTACATCTCTGCCTCTCGCATCATGATTTATCAGCCCATCACACTAGTAAAGAGATAAAAATGTCATAAACACTGAACTTGAGCCAACTTATTTTAAATCATATGAGTGATCATATGATCATCATATAAAGTGCAACTGCATCCTCTTTGTCTGCCATCTGTTTTTATGTGGAAGAAAACCAAGATAAAAGGATGATTCATGGATTATTTGTACCGTTAGACAATAGATTAAGTCACGGAGAAAAGGAAAATACCGGTAGCCTCAGTGTAACTTGCTGTACACTGGTGTGCATTAACTGTGCTTTGTCAGTTTTGAACATACGTGTAATACAGCTACATAATCAGTCTATGCATGTGTGAAAATATCTCTTGGGAATTCATTAATTTGTGGTCATTAATTTATTCTATAAATAAACCAATCATGTCCAGTCAGTTGAGTATTTATAGGTATATATTTACCACGTTTAAATCAGGGGTGTCCAAACTTTTGCAACAAGGGCCAAATTTGATAAAGTGAATATGCCCGGGGGACAATAGCTCCACCTGACATTTTTTTAATCACAAAAGATATGTGAAAATACACACTGTTATAAAACAAGTGTGTCCACTCATGCAGATATGAACTCTACAATTTTGATTTTTATTCATATCTCAGTGTCAGATAACTTTGAAGGAACTGTATAGGATACAATAAATTTCCACGAGTTTGACAATGTATCTTTGCCACATTAATATATTAAAGAGGAGTTATAGGTAATACACAGCCTTGCAATGGTTTGCTTCCTACCTCGATGACCGGCGGTACCAGGTAGTACGGCATGGCTCCCAATCTCCTCCACGTAGTCTTTCAACCGGTGTTCCACAGGGCTCGGTCCTAGGACCACTTCTTTTCTCCTTTTGTACATGTTCTCTTGGGGAGGTTATTGCCTCACATGGTTTTTCCTACCACTTTTATGCAGATGACACACAACTCATTCTCTCT
>JBBKCR010000006.1:9440893-9465843 GCA_037577295.1 Ladigesia roloffi | reverse complement strand
GTGTAAGAGTGTGTAAGAGTGTGTAAGAGTGTGTAAGAGTGTGTAAGAGTGTGTAAGAGTGTGTAAGAGTGTGTAAGCATGTGCGCACATGAGTTAGAGAACGAGGGAGAGCGAGAGAGTGAGTGAGTGAGTGTGTGTGTGCGCCTGTGTGTGTAAGAGAGAGAGATAGATGTTGGGTGTGTGGGTGTGTGTGAGATATTGAGTGGGTGTGTGAGAGTGTGTGTGTGGGGGTGTGTGTCTGTATGTCAGGCTTCTTTAATAGGGGTAGTGTTGTTTTTGGCATCTTTATTAGTTTTAGTCTAGATTTTGCCTCAAGCTGTCTTTTTAGCTTTTTGTTAGTTTTAGTCCTGTCAAGATTCTTGACAACAAAAACTGATGTCAAAATTCAAACAAGGTGATCTTATTATTATATTATTGTTACTTTATCGACACAAGATTACTAAAATTGCATTCTAGACACGGAAGCGCTCTGATTTTAATTTGACATTTTGCCAACCAAACATGTTAGAAATTAGAAGTAGACACACACAGATGAAAACATCAAATTAAATGTGTGTTTCTATTGCCATAAAAGCCAGTGGTAAAAGTCTTCACTTTTAATGTGTTGGCCTGAACTCTTCACAACCAAATCAGGACAATTTAGGATCAGCTTTTTTGCATGGATCAGGGATAGGGTGTTTATCAAAATGCTGTGTTTGGAAACAGAAATGCTTCAAAATAATAATAAAGTTTTTAAATTATCATCATTCTTATTTTATATAGTAGTATTATGAACTATAAATGTATTTTGAATAAAAACGTCATTAAACGGGAGAAAATAATGTCTAGTCACAAACATTTTGACATTTTAGCATCAATATTACATCACATGACTAGCATTTTTGTTGCGCATGGTTTTTTTTGTCATGTGATAAATGTTCATTGATGGCAATATTTAGCAACACTAAATATGGGTGGCTTAGAGAATGCTTTATTTCATTTTGAAATTATATTATAGCTACATCAGCTTTACAGTAACTTAAAAGACATGAAATCCTAGCAGAAGACCACTGTGTACTTTGACTATCTGGGGTGTTTTTGAATTTGAAAGCAGCAGGGACTGTGTGTGTTGTTTTTTGGGGTTTTTTTGGAAATAAAAATCAAGGTCTGTGTGTATGAATGGGCTGGAATGAAGGGTACTTGCTGGTTTTAGCACATACAGGAGAATTAGATGTAGTTTAAACCTTTTTCCTTTCATTGTGTAGAGTTACTATTAAATGCATGATTCTATATTTACATTCATTAATTTGTCAGATATTTGCATCACAAAGTTAAATCATTTTACAGATATTGGCGATTGTGGCATTAAAAATCTGTTTTTTTTATTGCACAGTGTGCTCAGCCAGACTGGTTACACACCACACGTGACCACCCAATTCTGAATTTGTTCTGAATGTGACCTTGACGAACTACCTGAACATCATCATCCACTGAGAAGTCTGAGTCATCACCATTTACCACTCCCCCATCAGTCCTAGTGCTTGTGTTTGCTGACTTATCTTAAGGGGAGAGCAATATAATACATAATTACTAAGCAGTATCGAAAGTACTGTTAGTATATACTTTTTTCAGTAGCTGTGTTTTTATTGTATTAAAACAGCATATAGTTTGTGTAGGTATATTTTTTTCATTCATTGCAAATAAATACAACACTTCCAGTGTAAACAACAAGTGGAAAACATTGTTCTTCACACCTCAATTCAGCACTTGGAAGCAGCAAAATGCTCACAGTTTATACACCAGTTTTGATCTAAGCTAGGAAATCATGTTTATTAATGCATTTATGAAAATGTTTTTGGACTGAAATTGAACAAATTGGAAGATAAAATGCTCCATTAGTTCACTAGTTCCCTCAGCAGTATGTGGATGTAACAGCCAGAGAACCCCTGTAAGTTAATTCTATATGTAGATAAAGGCTATACCACATTTAGCAGTATTTACCACTATTGAAATGTTTACTCATACAGACTTATGACAGCTATCACCGGAAACATAAGATAATCACGCTTGGCCGCCTCGTGAATAATTAGCTACCAGTATTTGTCAAAGGCATGCTTCATTTTGTGCCAGATTGTATCCTGTACCACTAAGATGGAGAAACAGATTTTACTCTACCTTTTAAGGCATTTAGGGAAGTCCCAGGGCTGGCAGCAGCACAACAAGAGACTCCCCTCAGAGAGTGTGTGTGTTAGACACACTGTAAAAGTGAACGAATGAAAGAGAGCACACAAATTCCTCAGCAGAGATTTATACCAGCTGTGTGGGAGACAGCTTTAGTGTTTGGTTGTATAAGAGACCGGGAATGGAGGCGCTTGTTCTCTCATACAAAGCTGCATAAATTGTTTGTCAGATATTTGCCTTCATTTTGTTTCATTCGTACATATTTTGTTTGTTTATTTATTAATTGCTGTTGACATGAAATCAGCCTTAAAATAGTAATACTATTCCTTTTTTAAATTGTTGATACATTGGCTAATACTGTAGACCTCAGATCTTTGTTTACACTTGTAATGTTTATTTGGATCTTTAATTGCTTTGTTCTAGCATGTGATATTATTTGTTATATTTCTGTAACTATTGCAGAATCTAAAAGATGTTTCTGGGGCTCATTCACAACCAGTGTGCTAGAAAAGCTGTGTTTAATAATTTTGAATCAGAATTGTTCTGTTCTACAGGAATAAGCTTCTAATTTGTTTTTGCTATATTTTTTTAATTATTGTTGTTCTGTGAGCATCACAACAGGATCATACACGTAGAGGATAATTTAGCATTCAATAGTGTTTTAGTTGACTCTCATAAGACTTATAGAAAAGCCCTGTTCTTCTAAAATACAATTTCCCAGGATGCACTTCCACATGAACTCTGTACACACTACCATACCACGGCCATCTGGTCCACAGAGAGAGGGCCAGCTTTTATGAGCAGGTAACTCGAGTGGAATCACAGCTCTAACTTTACTGGCAGCTGCTTGCACTCCGTGGTTGACGGAGATATAATTAGCATTTGATCGGTCCTTTGGTAAAGCTGTTAAGATTCGACAAGGCAGCGAAGAAAGAAAAGGAATTCTCTACATGAGTGGGCTGAGGAGTTATGTGGGTTGGGACAGGGTGTCTGAAATGGAAAAATAGGTAGATTTTTTTTTTTTCTTTTTTTTCTTATTCTTTCATGGAAACATTTAAAGTATGTTTTCTAAGATGTAAGATGGTTCTGTTTGTAAACTATTGCCTAATCTGAAATCATTCTTTGATGAATGGTTGAATCACTAAACAATAGGTTTTCATCAATCCGCCATCAACTCGCCAGACCGCTGGATACTGAGAGCAAGTGTGACTTTGTTTGGTGCTTGAAAGAACTTACGAAACCCCCCCTTGCCTTCCCATCAGTGTCACTCACTGAATGGATAACCTATTGTGCTCATTCTGTGGCACTTTCTCTGCCCCTGACTGCTGAGGATACAGATTTAGAACTGTGGACGACTCCTCCATTGCTGTCGTCAGCTCAGTTTTGAGCCTGCTTATGACGGTTAACAGATGATCCATCTGGGTGAAGTCTTTTAACTTCTTAAGTGAGACTGAAGCTTTGTATTATTTTGTACATATGAGGAAGAAACATCAAAAATGGAGTGAATAACAGAATGTCAGCAAATTTAGGAAAATGTGTGGAAAAAATTATTTCCTTTGTTGGAATTTATTTTGGATGGATGTGAGAAAGTGTCCGCTAGGGATGTATTCCAGATGCACATTTCATAGGATACCATTTTGGAAGCACATTATTTAAAAAAAAAAAAGTCCCTTCATTTACTTCTATTTTGACTGTTGCCATAGTAGAATTTAAAATTATGTCTTGAGGTGAAGTCTGGATACCATATGAATTTCATGATGTGCAGTGATGCAACAAGTTAACAAGTAGTTAGCAGGTACATTGCTCTTTATTGAACATATTTGTTGCCTTGGCTCTTGAACAGTGTAATAATTTAGGGGGTTCATGTCATATTCTTGCTGCCGATTCCCTGGTATTGAGTGTTCCTCTTTGAGGTAACCTATCTGGGATCATCATTAGCAGTAACTCAGAGGGGGCAGGGCTGACCCAGGAGGCAGATTTGGCTTAAAAAGACTGTTTGGCATTCCAAGCATCATTTGTTTTGGCAGTAACATGAGCCTTGGATAGCACAGATGCAATGCTCATGTTTTCTTTTGAAATTGGGAGCATGGAACTCTCTCTCTATATCATCTTTATATGATCATATTTTGGACCACAATAGCAAAAAATGTTTGGAGTGAGGTCTTTGCCGAAATGTCTGAAACAATTATTTGCTGAAAAGAAAAAGATTTATATTCATGTATAAATGGTGATTTGTCCATTCCATTAAATACATCTTACAATGTGATTTCAGTGCAGATTTATAAACCCAGTATATTAGATCAATGTGATTGTGACTAATGTTTTGACCTTGTCTTCTCTCAGGTGCTGCGTTTTTTCTGTGAGAGCTGTTCCATGCCCATATGTAGGGAGTGCAGTATAGGGAGACATGTGGGCCACAGCGTGTCCTACCTGCAGGACGTGCTGCACGACTCCAGAGCGCTCACCATCCAGCTCCTCGCTGACGCACAGCAGGGAAGACAGGCTGTGCAGGTCAGTTACAACCACTCACTCCTTTTTGATTACATAGTTCCTTTTATTCAAATTTTTTGTCGCTATTTTAATTTGATTTTGTGTTTTACATTGTTCTGTCCTGAAGATTGTTTCTGGTTGCTATGTTTGTAAAGTAGACCCATTCAAAAAACATATTCGGTTTGTGTGATAACCCCCCATGGAGGATAGAAACTCATATGGTAGAGATTCAGATGATAAAAACTGGTGTAAAACAACATTGTTCATTTGCTAATTTAATTTTGAGCAAGCCAAAACAAAACACGGGTTTTCCTCTGCATGAACACAATGTAATTTGACATCAGAGAAAATCTAGTAAATAAATGGACATAACTCTGCTATGCCCTTATTTCATGATTAAGGTTAGTTGTTAGCATTATTGTTATGGCTATGCATATAAAAATTGCATATATAAAAATAAAAAAGCATGTCGAACTGCCACTTGTTAATATATTGCAAAAATATGTACAGTTGTATGCAAATGCCTAGACACCCCTAGGCAAATGTTTTTGATTGGAAGCTGAGTACCTAAGTCAAAATAGGTAGCTTAAAGATAAACATATTGAAACATTACCATGCATTAGTTTGCAAAATTTTATTTATTAACAAAATTAATAATAATTTGCCATATACAGAGTTTGTATACGTTCCCTGAGCACAACACATTGTGACCCTTCAGATCTCCTAGGATGTTGTTTACCATCATAAGATCTTAAATGTGATTACAGAAACCCATGCCGGGAGAACAACACTTAACAAACCAAAGGGTTTTTTTGTCTTGGCAGTCAATGGCCAATTGGAATGTTGTTAGGATAGAAGAAAGAATCAGTTCTACTAAATGCCACCATAATCTGGAAGTGTGTTTACTCTTTTTAAATCATAAGCCCAACACAAACTACCCAAATCAATTCCAACTACCTTGATCAGACGTTTAAATACCCTGCTGATTTGACCTGGTAACATGCACACAACTTGACACAAACGTGTTTGTATGGCTATTAAATGTAAATATTAAATCTGTGATCTGTTTGCTTGTAATTAGTGGATGTGTATAAAAGGCCAATGAGTTTTATAATGCACTGATGTTTTTTGGATTCTACATCATGGGGAATGCAAAACAATTGTCTAAGGATCTGAAGGAAAGTTTGAACTCTATAAAACAAGAATTGAGGAACTGAGAATGCCTATCAGCAGCAAACTCTAAGTAGTCAAAAATTCGTGGTTCTTTTGAAACTAAACCACGGTTAAACAAAAATTTCAGCAACAACTGCCAGGAATTTTTTTTGAGATGAAAATAAAAACACACAAAAACTTCAGGTAAAAAACAGGACACTCTGAAGACCTATGGTGTGGCTGTTTCAATACGGAGCCACTTAAAGAAAGATGGACTGCATGGTCGAGTTGCCAGAAGAAAAGCATTACTACGTATAAGCATCTGTAGTGAATTTGTAGTTAATAATTGAAATTTTTGGCCACAACCATAAATGCTACATTTGGAGTGGAGTCAACAAGGCCTATGATGAAGTGTACACCATTCCTACTGTGAAACATGGTGGTGGATCACTGATATCTGAACTACAAATAGACAGGAATATCAATATCATTGAGCCACTCTTGGGGACCTCAAATGTGTGCAGTTCATGCAAGACAGCCCAAGAAATTGCAGGAACTGGAACTTTGTGCCAGGAAGAATGGAAAGCCTCACTGTTTGAGAACATCTACAACTACCACAAAAAACTGGCATTGATGTTAAAAGGGGCAATACACGGTATTAAAACCTGGGGTATGTACAATTTTGATCGGGGTCATTTGAGTAGTTTGTGTATGTGATTATGATTTAAAAGAGTGAACATGGTCGTTTGACAATAAATAGCTTAAGCCAACCACTAACTAAATAAAAGTTTTTGTGTTATCATTCATATTTTCTGTATTAAAAGGACCTGTGGTGCCAAATGTCATAGGATATGTACAGGTATGAAAAAAATCAGTTATTAGAGCATTTTTGTTCAGAATTGTACTCCTTAATCAAATTAACCCCCAGTAGTTTGGCAAATTAACCCCCAACCCCCACAGTAGTTTGGCAATGAAATAATAATTGTGCATAAAATTTGATGCAATATGAATAGTGTTGACTTTTTTTCATAAGGAAAAAAAACACATCAGATTGTATCATTTAGGGTGTCCAAAATTTTGCATTTGATTGTATCTGTACTGAAAAGGTTGAAAAAGGCTTTCAAATGAAGGCCTTTTCTTTCTGGATAACCATGTCCCCACCCCCTCTCATCCTGAATAGAGCAGCTCTGTGTGCCCTGCCAGCCTGTATTCAGTCTTGATGGCCAGAACAGGATGGATCATTAGTCCAACACAGAGGAAATGTTTCTATCACTCACACTTTTTGCATGAAAGGATGACGGCAGGGGGCGGGGGTGGGGGATGCATCCCCAGAGAGAGCTGTTCACGTGTTCTTTGGTGACACTGAGCAGAGCTGATGTGCAAGAAGACCCAGCAGAAAATTTTAAAGCGAAAGGCTAAACAGATTGGTCCATTTTAAGTGAGGCCGCTATTTCAGAGGCATTCCAGAAGGTGTTGCCGCCTCACCCTTTCTTTAATGTGGCAGCTGCATTTGCATGCTGCCCCCACCCACTCTCTTTTGGCCACAGTGATCTGCTTCGCACAATGGGTAGCATCTAGGGCTGCACGAGTCTTGATTAAATAACAATCACAATTTGGTGCTTAGAACTGAGGTCACTATTCTTTTTCAAAATCCATCCATCCATCCATTTTCTACCCCTTAATCCCACAATATTATTTAAATTACAAATAGAGAGAGACAAGTGTATATATTTTTAATCATTAGATAGTCAAATGAATTTGTATGAATCTGTTCTACAAGCAAAGATTGATAAAGAAGTTGCTTTATAAAACATTAAATGAATGAGTGTGAAATTCCAACATGGCCTGAGCTTAAAATCAATTCTAGACTGTATGGAGCCTGACAGCCTTGCAGGATATGCACTTCGAGGATGTGTGTTTGTGTTTAAATTACTCAATGAGCTTTTTTTGTGGCAGGACTGAACGGTTCTGTAACTGTTCTTCCTCACAAACACAATTTGGCCAGAAAAACTTAGAAACTCAGGCTTGTTTCCTCACCAGCTCAGGGCTGTGGAACTGATCAGTATAACTCACCGACATAGCTATTCGCTGATTGGTTTTAGGCTTATGTCACTTTTGTGACACCACATTCTGCATTATTTATGGATTTAAAGCTATCAAAGTTCAACTTATGCCAGCTGTGCTCTAGTTTAGTGAACAGCATGTGTGTGCACAAAACATGTAAGAGAGGAAGGTGGAAGGACTGGAAGGGTGTTAGGATGGCATTTTCAACATTTTTTATATTTAGTTCTTCAATTTAAATAGTACAAATTGATCTATTTTAAAGATGTTTAAACCTGTAACAGAAGTAGTAAAGTCAATCTACATTTACTAAGTGTAGTCCTATATTACAAAGATTTATGGCTTGAATATGTTAAACTAGATCTACTTTAGGGTTTTAAGTCTACTGCAAGCTCTAAACTGCTGAACATACAATAAGTATTTAAATAAAGCTTTGTCATTCCAGCCATATACATATAGTACACAGTAACACAAAATATCATCCTGATGGACCATAGGTGCAACATAAGACACAACAGAACAGCAGCACTCACAGTTGAGTGAGTGTAAAAAAAAAGGTGGGGGGGGGTTTACAAGATAACCTTTATATGTATAAATATATCCAAGTTTTCAAGTACTTAATGTAAAAATAAAATACTATAAGGGACGCCAATAACAATACAGTACTGTTACAGAATTGTAGTACAGTACAGATATAAACATTCTTATAACAGCCCAAATGAGGCTGATGAGAACTTAATGACAAATGTTATAAGAATATTTTGATACTCACCATAGACTTGAAGTTTTAAGCATGTTTACATGGAACTTGATGTGCAAAGCTTTATTCCTACCATTTGTTTGCATGTACTGAAGCCATTAACCTGTGCCATGATAGAAATGCTCAGGTATTCAGTGGCAAGAAATAGTTTGTGAGCCTAAATGAAGATCAGTTAATGCTGAATTAATGCAGAAGACCGTGATGATCAGGATCCCATATGTTCTCTTGCCACTGTAGATGTGACCTGCTACCATGGTCACCATATTACCATGACAGTTCTGTAACACCACACTAATATTCTACTACTGTTTGCTGAAGTGATCTTGTATTTTAAAGGTCCCAGAGGTTAGTATATTTTCAGCTCCTGGAGGGATAATTCCACTGGAAATGTGGCCCGTATTGTTTCTTGTGTCATATTTGTGGTGTGCTAGCTCTCCATTTTTCAAGCATATCTCCTTCAGCAATAAACCATCGGAGAAGGAATGCTATATGCAGCTGTATGTGGTCAATTGGGTTGTTGTACTTTGTCCTAATCCTATTACTACATGGTGTTAAATGGGAAGCCTCTAAACATTTATGGGCTTGAAAGCTCCTGCAGGGATTTAACAATGCCAGTGGTAAACACAGTGCTGAAAGTGCCCTGACCATGACAGGCCCGTGCCGCAGCAGACCCCTGATCACTCTAGATGCATCAGCGTTGCCTAATCCCATTTACCGGATTTTACCGGTTCAGTTCAGCAGTGGCTTATCCCATCTTGAGGTACCAATCAGGAGTTACTAGAACAGACTTTACCGACAGAGTGTGGGCTAAACACGCATAGGATAGGATTTGGTTGATGAAGTACGTTAATATGTAGGCGTATTGGTCGATTATCTGTGTCCAGTACATGTACGGGTAATGTGTGAACCTTCATCCCACCTAATGTGGCACAAATGGCAATGACTTACACTTTAAACCATCATTGTTTTAGCGTTCCTTTGGAACTAGCCATATGTATTTCTTACTGTCCAGAAAATGGCTTAGTTTTATATAAATGTTAATAACCTCAAACGGAAAAAAGAGCATTAAAACAAAAGGTGAAACTGTGATTTGAGGCTTGCGGAGAGGGAGAGCTGTCCTTGGATCCCCTCTGGCAGAGCATTGTACTGTTTAGATAGAGGCCAAGGGTCATGACACTGCAGTTTGACCTCTGTTTTTCCCCCACTCCTCTGTGTAACGTCACAAAGGAAGCCCTCATGCTTTATTGGTTCCATTCAGGTTCGCTTAAGGACATTGCATATGGTGCAGGTCTTACTTTAATTAGATGTCTATATTTAGAAATAATATATAACAATCTTTTACTAAGAACTTAAAGCTCCTATTCGCCTTCTGAGTAGGGTTTTCCTGGAATGAACTGGACTGTGGGTTAGAGATTCCTCTGTAAGCTTGACGTTTGTCCATCAGGCTGACCTTTTTACAAAGCCAAATGATTTCTAAATGCTTTATATAGTATCAGCTTTATAGGATAAAATACAAACAGCCTAACTTTTTGATGTTATCTTTAGGAAAAGCTACAGTTTTTATAGTGTTTCTGTTCTGAATGTTCTGAATGTTATTCACAGCTGAGCATTGAGAAGGCCCAAGCAATCGCTGAGCAGGTGGAGCTGAAGGCTAAGGTTGTGCAGTCAGAGGTGAAGACCACCACCCTTCGTCACAAGAAGGCCCTGGAGGAGCGCGAGTGTGAGCTGCTATGGAAGGTAAACAGGCGCCGAGTTTACTGCTGTGTGGAGAGGCCCGATCACTTAACCATTAACATTGGCAACAGGGGCTTTATTCACTTAACTGAAATATTTCCTTACCAGTAAAGCTACACATGCTTCATTCAAACACAAGCAATTCTTTGTGATGTTGAAGGTCAAACGCATAAAGTTACAGCACATTCTTTGTTTTTGAGGAAGAGGCTTTGAAAGCCTAGGTCTTAATGTAATACTATGGTATCAAGCGTCATTCAGACAAATCGCAGTGTTATGTCTAAGTCAGACTAGAATAGTTTTTACTTTTTTGTTACCAGATACATTTATATCCAAGTGATATTAGTTGATTCTGGAATAATGTTTAGGCTTGCAGACACAGCACCATTTTACAATTCTTAATCCTCTGTGCTAATTACAATAAAAATTTAAAACATAGTTATAAAACAGTAATAATAACATTTTGTCAAGTAAATCCTGTATAGTAAATGTAGATTTCTGTAGATTAACAATGGAAAATTGTGCTCGAAAATATTGCCTCATGTATGTCAGCAAAATCATATGACTTAAATTGCTGAAATTAAATATGGTGTTCTTTTTCCCCTGTACAGTTGGAGAAGATCCGCCAAGTGAAGGCAAAGTCGCTGTATCTTCAGGTAGAGAAGTTACACCAGAATCTTACCAAGCTGGACAGCACTATCGCCACAGTGACAAAGGTGCTGGAGGAGGGCCGCAGCATGGACATCTTGCTCGCCCGTGAGCACATGTTAAACCAGCTGCAGGAGCTAAAAGCTCTACGCTGCATTCTACAGCCGCAGGAGGACGATCGAATTATGTTCACACCTCCGGATCAGGCCCTTTTGATTGCCATCAAGTCCATGGGCCTTATCAGCAGTGGTGCTTTTGCGTCAGCCACCAAAGCCCATGGAGAAGGTCTCAAAAGAGCTCTTCCTGGAAAGTTGGCCTCATTTACAGTGGTGGGCTACGACCATGACGGCGAGCCACGGATGTCTGGTGGTGATGGCGTGTCTGTGGTTTTAATGAGTCCAGATGGAAATCTGTCTAGTGCTGATGTGTCCGACCACCAAGATGGCACCTATACGGTCAGTTACCTTCCCAAGAGTGAAGGTGAGCACCTACTTTCTGTGCTTATCTGCAACCAGCACATCGAGGGAAGCCCCTTCAAAGTAATGGTCAAATCTGGCCGCAGCTATGGAGGCATTGGTCTGCCTGTTGCATCCTTTGGTGGAGAGGGTGATGGTGATGGACTGTTGTGTCGACCTTGGGGCATATGCGTTGATAAAGAAGGCTATGTGATAGTGGCTGACCGAAGCAACAATCGCATACAGATCTTCAAGCCATGCGGCTCCTTTCACCACAAATTTGGCACTTTGGGTTCACGGCCTGGCCAGTTCGACCGGCCTGCTGGGGTTGCCTGTGACAGCCAGAGAAGAATCATTGTGGCTGACAAGGACAATCACCGCATCCAGATCTTCACATTCGATGGCCAGTTCCTTCTCAAGTTTGGTGAAAAGGGAACCAAAAACGGGCAGTTCAACTATCCCTGGGACGTGGCCGTTAATTTAGAGGGAAAGATTCTGGTCTCGGACACGCGCAACCACCGAGTGCAGCTGTTTGGGCCTGATGGAGTGTTCCTCAACAAGTATGGGTTCGAAGGTGCCCTCTGGAAGCATTTTGATTCTCCTCGAGGAGTTGCCTTCAATCAAGAGGGCCACCTAGTGGTGACTGACTTCAACAATCATCGTCTGCTCGTCATCAGGCCTGACTGCCAGTCAGCTCGCTTTCTTGGCTCTGAAGGAACGGGCAACGGGCAGTTCTTGCGTCCCCAAGGCGTAGCCGTAGACCAAGAGGATCGCATTATCGTGGCTGACTCGCGAAACCATCGTATTCAGGTGTTTGAACCCAATGGCAACTTCTTATGCAAGTTCGGGACTCAGGGTAGCGGTTTCGGGCAGATGGATCGCCCATCGGGTATAGCCGTTACCCCTGACGGAATGATTGTAGCCGTTGACTTCGGAAACAACCGAATCCTCATGTTCTGAGCTACTTTGTTTGAGCTTTGAAATGTGTGATAGCCGAGGAGGTAAAAGAGAAGATTTAGGTACCCATCAGGAGCAAACATGGCTGAGTTTAGGAAATGTGTCAGTAGTACAGAGCCTTTTTACGCATCTATTTATCATGATTGTAGTATAATTTTGTGCTGCTGGCGAAAGTGTCCCTGTTGTACACAAGCCATTTTTCAGAGTAGGAGTAGAGCAAAAAGACTGTGGTTTCTGGTAGTTTAGGATGTTTTGCTCTTGATCTGTGTCTTGAAATCTTTCTTATTTGATTTTTTTTTCTCAGGGAATTTCTAGCATTCTTGAAATAATTTTCTGTCTCTGCATTATACCTACCTCATCTAGCCTATGTATGAATGTACTCTCTCTTGTGTGTGCAGAGTCCGTGAAGTTTTATAAAGAAGTCTACCTCAGTGCTTTTTTATTTGTAGAGTCAAAGAACATAACATAAGAAATGAAGCAATGTTTGGTTGATATTTGCACAGCTCGCACAAATTTCTCCTGATTGTTACTGTGCATAGAACACAGGTTGGACCCCTGAATGTCTGAGTACAGTAAACCAAAAGTTTAGGGCTGCATGTTTTTGGCAGAAACATTTGTCTAATGTTTTGATAAATCTACTGTTTTCTTAGTTTTTTTTTCATTCTGAATTGTTTTTTTTTTAATGTTGGTTTTCATTTGCATCATACCTCATCTAAACCTCTTACCTCACAACTTATGTACCTCTGTGTACAAATGCCTCATTGCGCATACCTCACTTTGTGTTGATTTCCATTTTTTTTAAATATGCAAGCCTATGGAAACAACTACCAAACTGCTTGATGGCCTACAGTATGAATGATAGGCTTTCTCTGATTAATTGGTAGGTCTGGTGGTATTGAATAGAGCCCAGGCTTTGAGTAATGCAAGAAACTGATTGTTCCCACTTCCATAGTTGTTGTAAAGAAATGAGGCAAACAGAATTCTGTGAAGCGTTGAAGATGTTTTTTGTTTTTTTTTCCCCCCATTTTTTGGGACCTACGATGAAACTTAATCAACCCTTGTTTGTTTAGTTCTGTATCTGTTTTGTTTGTTCTTCATCTAATGCACCGTTGAGATGAAGTGAAGATTATCAGATTTTTTGGCACATGGCTTACTTGCTATAGCCAGCAAACTTGGATGTAATCCAAACCTAGTAGGACTACATAGTTTATTTTGATGAAAGTCCTTTCCGAATGTCTGGAATGTATTTATTGGCCAAATCCTGAAAGAAAGAGCTTTGACTTAGATTTCCTGGGAGACCATTTGCTCTGTCAATGGAACACAGTTTTGAAAACATCTCAAATCACTTGAGCGTGGTCTAAAATTAGACTTTTTTTTTTTTGCTTTATGTGTGGGTAACCACTTTAATGATTGATTGTTGCCTGCTTCTTTTGGCTGTTCATTTAAAAGAAAGCTTTTGAAAGCAACGAAAAAGACAAGCACTGATTTGTTCGAACAGTACACAACATTTTTTTTTTTTGTGAGTCTGAGGATAAGGCATGTAACCAAAAAAAGTCCATTTGAAACTGAAACTTTCCAGAAAAGTTTTCACTGAAAGGCAGTTAGAAATATATACTCAATAACTGCCTGTTCCTGACCACATACCCTTGCCAGGGCCTAAATCCCCAAGTCTGCCTGTCAGGTGTTGCTTTTGGTTTGCTCCTTTCTCTGCTGGACGGGCATTTCCTGTCTGTTAAGCCACTTGCATAGTGGCGGAGCTGAGATTTATGAGGGCTTTTCTTGCCGATGGTCCTTCACTGGGTTGCTGCTCTTAGGTCTGCTACATAACTTAAGAGTCTGTCTTCTAGACAGTGGAGATGAAGTCAGGCACATTGCGAGGCCAGTCGTGTTTGGCTCTAATTTACCATTAAAATAAGGCTTCATTCATGCGATGCATCCCGTTTTACTTTTTAGAATACAAGAACATTCAAATTCTTGGCAGCCTTTCTGTGTTTGGGGAGACGAAGAGTCCCTAATATCATGTTAGCCTGACAGTATTTCTACATAGACTGCTGATTTTTGTACCCGTATGCTCACAAGCATAGAAAAAAAAAAACTCTTGCCAAATAGAGACCAATGGAAATGGGCTTGTGCCAAAGAGATGTACATGGACAGTGATTCCGAAGCGTGTCTAACGATCGTATTGAATTTCTCTCCTCTTTTAACTTTATGGTGTGACTTTACCCTGCAATGCCTCAGTAAAGTCAAGTCAGAGTCTAGCGTTAACTTGCTGTTGTAGCTGAATTGCCATATATGTTAAGTCAACTGCTGTTGGAGTTGCTTTGTCCAACACAGTTAAGAAGACCAGTTCAGAAAGTGGGGAACCTTATTTCAAATATACAGAATGTAGGCTGATAAAGAATTGGAAAATAAATATAAGCTGTTAGTCATTGAGAGAAGAGAACACGTTGGGCATTTGGAAGTAAGCGGGATAAATTATGAAATAGAAATGTTGCTGCTGAGAAATCTACACACTGATTTGCCCCATAATTCAGTATTTATGGCCATCTTGTAAGATTTTCGAAATTGAACTGCAGCTCTGTCCTTCAGAGATCCAAAGAAATGTCTTCTCTTCAAGAGGAAAAACAATTATTTTTGCATGCTTTAAAAGCCCTTGTAGACAAACATATATGTAAAGTATCGATGGAGCGGAAACAATGACACTTACTTTGATGTATACCAAAAAAAGAAAAAGAAAGAAAGAAATTCTGCGTAGAGTTGCAGTGAATGGCTCTGACTACACGATTGTATTAGTGTGTGATAGCTTTACAGAGCAAGCTACTTGTTTGTATGAGACTCCAGAAGAAAGGTTTCAGTTTCTATGCCTTAACACTATTGCAGTATACATGAATTCTTTTGCTCTTTTGGAATTTAAGCATACTGGAAACTGCCAAAGAGCTTGCTCTGTTTGTATTTTTCCCCTTTCTCCTATAGTTCTCACAGGAATGTCAAAGCAGTTTGAATGCACCATCTATAATCAGTTTTGATAAAAGATTAAAAGAATATTTCAGACTTAGGTCTCCTCTAGTGGTCCCTTTATCAGAACAGTCCTGATGGGGGTATCCCATTACAGAGAGAGGAATACATGGTAGATCAGTACTGAGGAGCATTCATGTGTAGTCCTCCCAACGAGCAGCAACTCTAAACCAGAATTTGTCTCATCGGTAGATGCTGTGTGTGTGGAAAGATATTTATGGGCCGATTATATTTTCAGGGCGAGTTCTCAGAACATATGGTGCCAGTTTAACACAGTGGATAGGTACACATGTCAACATTGTACTTATTGTTAGTAATCAGACTTAGATGCCCTCAAGAACATTAGCTCGGGGGCATCTTTCGATTAGACCTTTGGTCAGCATCTGTACGGGTTTCCCACCAGTTATGGTGTATTCCAGCTTTTGACCTGTTTCCTAACCTGGAAAAAGCAGAAGGAAAATGTCAACTGTTCAGAAGTGCATGGTCTTTTTAATGATTGTATTAACCAAGAAGAAGAAGAAAAAAATTACAAAATACTCAGGTAGCTTTCTAGAGATTTGATTAAAATTCGATATCGTTTCTTACAATCGGATAGTAAATCCTTTTGTGTTAGTGCTTCATAAAAGGTAGTATCTATTTTGTGTGTGCATTTATTGTATTGATCTATAAAACATTACTGTTAAATTCCATGGGATCCTTCTCAACCAAATTTGCAATTTGCATTAACTTAAAATAATAAGGGGAGGGGGAGTAAGCAAAACGTGGTATTTAGAAACACAGCGGTCGAAATCAACAGTTCATATAAGCACTAAAGCAATTGCGTCAAGATATTTTTGATACCCAAAGGAAGTGAACAGTCTCACCGATGACTGTATTGACGTGAGAGACATTCAAAAACATGTAAATTAACCAAAGAAATAAACTGGCTGCCTAAAGAAATTATAATTGCCTTGGGATGCATCAGAAATCTGTTGGGTTTTCTGAAATCAGCAATCCATCTTTTGTATATTTAGAAATCCAAATTGAATGACAGTATATCGAGACCCTGTTTCTTTGAGTCATTACAGCATTTTGTTAGATTATTCTCTTAGCTGTGTGACAGGCTAAGCTATGATGTATGGATAGATGGCTGCCTAAGCTCAGACCTGGGATCAGTTTTGCCTTTTAAAATGTAATGATTAGGGTAGGATCAAAGTAGCAAACACTGATTCCTGGTCTTCTGTCCTAGGTGGTTTAAATGTTGGGTGCCCTCCAAGAGGTCTGCAGTTGATTCTCTCATCCTTCACCCTCCCTCTCTAAGCAGCATTCACTATCCTTTTCAATCCTAAACAAAATACTTGTTTTGTGTCTGATTCAGACTGAGAAGGCTGTATGAAATATTTGGTGGTCTACAGTCTTGTGCTCTTGTATTTTGTAGACTTCGAACATTTTCTTATGCAGGTTTTCATTTTTATGTTTGGTTGTTTACACTTAAATAAACTTGTATCTCATGGGATCCTGAATTTCTGCTCTGTGTCTTCAGTGTAATTCATTTTTTTAATTTATTGCCTGTTTTGTCTTGGCAAATTTTTATTTAAATGTGTGTTATTTTAAAAGGAACTAAAGCCTGCATGGCCACCTATGTAGTATCAGGAACTAGTGTGTCTACATACCAAAGAGCCAGGGGTCATGTCAGGGCCCTGCCCATAAGGCCAACACAGCACAGCTTCAGCCTAAACTGGAATGGCCGTGCAGATGGCCTCCTAGTATCAACGGCCTAAATCAGGTTTAAACAGGTCAAAACACTGCGAACAGCGATCCAGCTTGTTAGAATTTTGTAGTGGTATTCATTGATACTCTGTGTCCTGTGATCTCTCACAATGTGTTTATCTAAACCTGATAGTGATTGATTTCCTAAAGACTGTTGACAATAATTTACCCAAATTTTACAAAGCAGACTCTCCTGAAGTTGTTGGTGTAAATAATTCACCTCTGAATTTCAAAACATTACGTAGTGAATTAGGATAATTACATTTATTGACAAACAGGGATTTATTATTAATGAAAACATCTACAGTTACAATATGAAGAGTCATTATGTTTAAAGTTGGGCCATTACTTTAAATTCTTTAACAAGGGTTCGGCCCCTCGCTTTCTCTCAGGAGATCATTGACAGAAAATGTCAGAGGGGAGATCTAGGTGACAATGCAGAGAGATGGGGGAGGGAGAAAAGGGGGGTGAAAGAGATTTAGCATGAGAAAAGCAGCAAACATGGGAAAGGGATCTGGCCACCCTCGAGATAGAGAGACAAAAGGGGGAAGGGGAGGGACCACACATGAAAGAAAGAGGTGGTCTGTTCACCCCCACTGGACTGGCCTGAGAATAGGTCAGCAAGGAGAGCGCATTCCACAGTTCACGGCCATTTGGGGTCAGCAGCAACAACAGAATGGACACAGACGTCCTCAATTTCAGGCACAATGGATCTTCTTAACTTTTGTTTTAATTTGTTTAATGTTGAAAAAATGAAATGAAAAATAAAATTTAATAAATTTAATATTAGCTTAAAATACTTTACCCTGATAGAAAATATAAAGATAAATACACAGTTTACACTGAACTGCAATGCTAGAAAGTAAAATGCCAATGTTATAGACTATACTACATAGACTGTACAGCAATTCATACATGCACATTTTATTGGATATAAGCAGGTAAATACAGTAAGAAATTTAATTTATAGTAATTCAAAATACAAGGATTTAAGAAGAACAAAACGAAAATCATGACACTTTATAGACCACATTTATATCAGGACAGCAGCCAATCAGCAGCAAGGAGAAAAAAATAGCTTCCTTGGATTGGCTTTTATTCAAACCTCCTACCTCTGTCTACAGCTGTAGTTTATATGGAAATGTAGCTGAATTTCGTAATTTTTTTTATATATATATTTTTTTTTTTTCTTAGTAATTTAGAAATAAAATGCATGAAAAATTATATTTTGGCATGAAAAATATGTGAAGTCCAGGACTCGCCCATCACGCCCCCTCATTATGCTGGGTTGTTTATGCTTGGGTGTGGTGCTTGGTAACCCAGCAGGACGACGAGGGGCCATGGACAGACTTTATTATTTGAAGTTTCCGTGTTAGCGCAGGTCTCCGTGAACAGTTCAGTTTGTTTCTCAAAAAAAATTGCTGAAACAGTGACTTATCAAGTTTAACCAATCATTTTTTCTTTTTAAGTTTTTCACTTTAAGAATGGAATAGCCTTGCACCTTCATACCGAGTGTCAAATTAATCTTACACCCATCGGCCACCTGCCTAACATTGCATAGGTTTCCCCTCATATGAACAAACAGGTTCTAACCTGTCAACACATGGGCTCTGGTGTGCTGTGGTATCCGACACCAATACGTGACCAGAAGTCCAATAAGTTCAGGATCAGGCTAGTTTGTCCTGCACCATCCAGACATGCTGGATAATACTCAGACCTGAGGAATTTTGAGGTCATCACAGTTGTCAAAGAGTATCAGATCCTTAAGCATTCCCATTTTTCCTGTGACTGTTCATTTGTTGCCCAATATGGCCCCTACCCCATAAAGGTGCCACTGTAACGAAGCTATATAATTCACTTCTCCTGTCAATGGTTTTACTTGTACACCAACATAGGAAAAAATGTAATTTTTTAATTCACTACTGAAATTTAAATATAAGACAATGGTAAAAATATAATCTGCAAGTATTTTCCACTGGAAAAAGAAAACCACAAGTTAGTGTAAATAAAATTTATTTAGGACTTCATAGACCCCAGATGTTGATGTACAGTTTTAACAGATGACAAGCTCTAGGAAAGCAACAGCAGAGAAAATAGAACAGTGATCTTTCATATTCGGTTTTCTTCATTAGGACCTCTCAACAGATGCCTTCATCCATCCTATTTCTCTGAGCTGCTCCAGGCTCATAAATAATAATGAGTGTTAAAAACGTATATGGCACTGGGGTGAGAGAATGTGTACATCATTTGCGCTGTACTTGTGTGAAAGAGGACGGCATCTGTATTGGCTGAATGGGCTGCCCAGGCTGGAAAGGCAGAGGTTTCTTGCGCATGTCTGGAGAAGAACTGGGCTTGACTGACGGGAGTAACTGGTTCCTTTTGATGATTTGGAGAGCCAGTTGTGTGTTACCTGATGGAATCAAGCAAATTAATCAGCATTATACAATAAAAGTGCAGATACAGATTAAATGGACAGCTGTATGAGATTTTAATTGTCACTTCCAAAAGCAAATAAGATTTTTGTGCGAATAACTCCAACTCACCAACATTTGTTTTGACAGTTAAAATAATTTAAATGTAGCTTAGAATTAAATATAATATATTTCAATAAAAGACGTTTAAATATAACAAAGATCTGGGTCTTGAATATACCATTTTGCAACTCTAGGTAGACACCCAGTAGAATAGCTTCTGGGGGAATCTCCTTTGGATTGACCATGGAAGCAGCCTACCGAGAGAGGAAGAGAAACAAAACATCTTACCAGAGGGAGTTAAACAACGTACATGGCATGATATAGAAACACCTAAGGTATAACCTTCAGTTCTAATGCACATCAATCATACTAAGGCTTAGTTGAGTTATGCCTTTAGTGTTGCATAGCATGTTACTGATCAGTGTGTTGCATTTTTATTTAAGGAAACACATGCAACTACATTTCATATTCCCCAGAATGTACTAATTTAACATACATTTTAAATGTATTAAAATAAAAAAAACAATTAACAGGTGTTTTAATAGGTGTATTTAGTACATAAGCACTGAAAGCTTTCAAACATACCATTTACTCCCCAGAGCATTCGGTCCATATATTCAAATTTTGTTTGAAAAATGCAGCCCAATTTTAATGCACTGTATTCGTGTTGAAATAATATGCCTATTTGCTTTCTGAATGAGGTACAGAACAGGGCAGCCAATCAGAGGAGTGGTCATTTACATATATGTATCTTAAAGATGGTGTAACAAAACCAGCCTCATTAATTCTAAGGAAGAAACAAAAGACTGGAAATGTGAAAATGAATCAGAGCTGCATTCAGTGGATTAAACCACACAATTGTGGACCTCAAGGGAATAAAAATGTCATTAATGTCAGAAATGCTGCAGCTTAGATAAACCAGCTATTAGAATCAAGGCAAAAAAGTCAAATATGTATATGAAATTAATTTTATTTACCTGATGGAGACATTTGCGTGCTTTTTCATATTCACTTCGCAGGCAGTAAGCACTGCCCAGGTTAAAGAGCATCATGGCCCTGGCGGAGCTGACAGTGCTGGGATAACACAGAGGAGTCTGCTTCCCTGCTACACACACACACACAAACGCACATATATACATATATTTACATCCACATTCATGTGCAATAGTTTTAACAGCCCTGGTGAAAGTTTGTTGATTTTCTCAGTGAAAAGAAGTTTGACAGAAATACATGATTATAATCAATTAGATTAATAATAAAATGAGGTGTTGAGCTTACACTCAACTACTATGGGTTCTATCTGAGACTAAAAATGTAAACAAAAGATAACTGTTTCTGACAAAGCAAGAGAAGACCATGAAAGGTACACAAATACTTTTAGCTTGAAATCGTCCAAAATGTCATTAAGACATTAAGGTTGAGGAAAATGTTCAGGTATACTACAGGCACGCTAAAGTCAAGTGTTGTGGTCAAGTGTCACTTTAATCATTTCAGTATAATCATCTAAGGTGAAAAATATGTTTGAAAAAAGGCACTTATTTTACAATCATGAACTACTTTAAGAAACTATTTTTTGTGTCTTCTACAGCATGTACACTCCCGCCTCAGCTGCAGGTGATGATGTGTAGAAGTTTAATTATCTTATTATTTACTAAAAACCTCATTGGAAAAGGGCTCTCAAACAGAAAAGGAGAAATATAACTGGAAATACTCACAAGATTCAACTGGCTCTAGATCCCCTTTATCTGAACCTGTAGTTTCAGACACAGAGAAGTAAAAATCATGTAACACAAAATTTTAACAATTTTAATAGTCAAACTGGGCGATACTGGGTTGTAATATCTGGGTTTGATGTTTTCTAACGCTCCAACTAAAACATCAGTGCTACACTCTTGGTTTAAATTGTGTGTGTGTGTTTGTGTTTACCTTGATCCTGTTCACTGGGCGACACTCCTAGAGATACATCAGTAACATTTTCTGGGTTGAGGTGAGCAATAGCATCAGAGATTCGGTCCAGAGAGATCAGAGCTTCAGCAGCATACAGATGACCCAGGAACCTGGGGAGAATTGTTCATCATATTACAAACCAACAAACATCTCAAACTCACACTAAAACAACTGGACAAAAGGCCATTTTGGATATTAGACTTTATGTTTAAAATGGAAGTTTCATTACGAATTTTCACTGAAACAGACAGAATTGTTTGATATATTTCACAAATGCTTTCGCTGCAAGAGTTACATATAGCAAAATAGAGTTCACCCTAATAGAACAACCAAAAATGTAATTTTTTAAAAACATTTCACCAAGTACTTAAAACAGCGTAAAAAAATGCCAAACATACTATACATCTTCATAAGTTCAAAACAAGACAACTTTCGGCAAATCCACAAATGAACTTCAAAAATCATAACTTTCTGCATATTTCTGCCAATATAAACTATTACAAACACTTAATCTTCAGCAACAACCTAAAGCAAAATGGAACATTTAAAACAAAACACAAGTTAAATTAATTTAGGGACCTTATAAGAAGAAGCAAGAAGCTTCAAAGAGAGACCAGACTGGTAGAACCACAACGGCACTCAAATGCCATTCAGGTGAATATCCATTCATCAATATGACAAGAAAATAAAAAAGTAAAAACTGATATCTAGAATGGAATGCAAGGGCTTTAAGAGAGGGCATGAAAGTTGAGAGACTTACTTGAGGGATCCTGACAGCTTAGGCTGATGTAGAAGCTTATCTGCATGGTTAAGAGCCATCAAATTGTCCCCAAGGGCAAGAGCCACATATGCACTACAGGCTAAAATACAGCACCTGTGTGCGAGTTAAACAGACAGTATAGTCACAATTTTACACAATGTTCATTACCATAGAAATTACCATACTCCATCTTCATATCATGCAAATGCAGCCCCTAAAGTGGGGAAAATTACCAGGTACAGCATGTTTATTCAAGGGATGAATCACACACTCTAGATTTAGAAAAACACTTCACATAGCCACCAAATAAGTGCGAGGCAACATCTGGCATTTCTGACTCAACGATAGTCATGGACGCCAGAGAGAGCAAAGTCACCTCCAGCATAGTCTTTCAAACTACACATACTTTAAGGTGCTGTCTAGTTCTGTCGTTTAATAGTGTGGGGTAACTGTCTGCTAAAGTGAACTGTACTGCAGAAAGAAAAGATGAATTACCTACTTTGAATTACCAGATAATTCCTTATTTGCATTAATTTTTTTATTAAAAATGTTGGACACAAAACTATATTTCAATTGCTTTGTATATTAAATTAAACATAGTAATAAGCAATCTGTCCTAAATGTAGCAGTAATTGGAGGTACTGTTAATAACTATACACCTCCAAAACACTACACCCTTGTTCTGTTTTCTGTTAACTTCATCTCTGCCACAAGTCCATCATTAAAAGGGTAAGAGGAAAGAAGGGACGGAGGGTGAAAAAAAGGGGAGCAGACGCGGCCCCATAGCGGCTGGCTGGGACACAAAAGGCTTGCAGGATTCCGGGAAGTGAAACCTGAGTAAGTGGCGTCTATGCTCGTAAACGTGTCACCGCATCAGGGTGTCAATCCAGGGTCACCCCTCAAACCCACCCGCCCTTCCCTTTCCACCACGTCCGGATAGCCAGCCGATGCAAACAAATGAAAAATGCCCCAAGTCGAACGGGGAAGGGGTGGAGAGAGGGAATAAGTGCGGAAGAAAGTGGTGTGAGAAGGGAAAAAAAACCTTTATTCTTAATCAACTCCAGATAGAAAATAGGGCAAGAAGACAGGGAAATGGTTAGAGCACATTGAAGCTCCAGACATACATTTATTCTAAAGAATTCTGGGAAGGCAGATAAGTGTTTTTAGATGAGTTTAAAACTGAATGCCCAGAACGGGCTGTTATAATTGCAGGCATATATCACAAACACTGTTTTTTAACAGCTCATATGTGCACCTACTCTGTTGGAATGAAAACCTGCAACCACACTGGCCACAAGCAAATAAAGACTGGACAGAACTGGTCTAAAGCTTATGATTCTTTCTGTAAGGAAAAAGTGGTCCCCAGGCCTCCTCCTGGAGATCTAGTTTGCTGCAGATTGTAATTCCAGCCTGCATCTAACAAGGGGCACCAGCAAACACTAGCAGCTCATCCAAAGGTTCACCCTTGTGGTTTTGTGTTCTGGTGTGAGCATTCACATGTTTTGTGGTAAGTGAAAGCCATTTCTCAAACACACAAAAGCAGAGTGTGCAATAGAACTCTAAATGCACCCTTTGCCTGAGACTGAATCAAAGCAGTACTGGGCTAAGTATAAGTCCCACAGATCAATGCACATTTCAATATCAGGGCTGGCACAAAGATTGTGATAATACTGTTAACAGACAGTCCGACTAAGATATGATATTTATGTGAACAATGTTTTATGGAGTGATACATCTGACTTTTAAAATACATCACATTAGTGGGCAAAATTATGCAAAATCCTAAATCACAAATGTGGATTTGGGACAGACAGGCAAGCATCTGTTTCAGTCAATGAAGGATATAAATTAGCTAGAGCCAGTGTGGGATAGTGTTGTTGGAACTACTGTGCACTGGAAGATGGATTGATGACCACTGACCAAGAACACTCACCATTATATGGAGTTCCCTTCGTGTTCCCTTACTTTTTTGAGAGATGTCTTTGAACTTACCTGAGGTTCTCAACTTCCTGTTTTCTTAGAGGTGATGAAGGAGCAGCAGGAATGAACTTGTCTCCCTCTTGGCCTTTTCCACTGTGAATCAAAGCAAGCAAGAAAAGGTTAGAGGACCAACCCACTCTCAAATGGTTAAAGGCAAGTGGTGACTTCGGTGCAGAAGGAATGTCTTGGTGAGAACAGCATGTGTCACTGCTGTATCTGTTGGTGCTCTGCTTCTACTTTCAGACAAAACTGAGTTAAACATATACAGGTGTGGCGGTGTGAAGTAGATATTTGTTTGTAGATATATGTGATCAAATGTATGTAGAGTTCAGGGGTGGGTTGTATATTCACACATTCTGTACATGTGCACACCTGCAGGCATCGCTGTTCTCACTGCCACTCTCTGTGCTGCCTGATTGGCTGGAGCTCTTCGAGCCATTGTCTGGTTTGCTCTCATGTTGCTGGTGCTCTGGTAGAAGGAGCAGCGCATTCCTCAAACAGATGGCTGCAAACTCCATACTGGCTACAGGGATCGCTGCTGACTGGCCCTCACTATATATTCAAACACACACACACACACACACACACACACACACACACACACACACACA
>JBBKCR010000006.1:9428467-9440793 GCA_037577295.1 Ladigesia roloffi | reverse complement strand
AGAAACAAGCCCCGGGCTCTCTCAGTTTCTTGCACCAACTGCCAAAAGGCTCGTCATCTCTACTTTCTTCAATCCACTCCCAGCGCCATTTATTTTTGAGTACTTTATCTATTGCTAGGACATCATCCCCAGGCTTCATAAACTTGCGCTTCATTTTTTTTTCTCAGACAACACTAACGAGACATTGTCGTATGGGTGTCAATCATACCGTGTTGCAAGGACCCGCCCTTCTCTGCTTCTGATAGGCTTGTAGCGTTAGGTAAATCTGCGTTCTTCTCATATGATTGGTAGGTGAAATACATTGGCTCGAAAATATTAAACCGCATGCGCAGGCTCTAAAATATATTTGTATTTTTTTTCCCTCACAGCCGCATGCCGGAGTTCTGGCAAGGTGCCGCAAAATATTTTAAGCCCTGAATAAAACAAAATTAAACAAATCAAGGATGTGGGATTACACTGGAAAAATGCAGAATTTGTAGAGCAACACACCTGTAAGTTGTGTTCTGTGTGGACTGTGATGCTAAGACGATCTTGCGATGATAGCCCTGCCCTACAATGGATTGAACTATCCCCTTTTTACTGGGCAGGCCTTTGGTTTCCTGCTCAGAACTCTGATAAAAGCAGAAAATTAACATTTAGTCAAAAGTTTCAAGCTGGTGTGAATCATTTGTAGTGATTTTCTCTTACCCCTTTGTTGGCAGCGATGCAGCACTCAGCAAGACGTAGCCAAAGTCGTGGGTTTGAGTGGTACACCTGCACCGCTTCCATCAGACACTCAAAGGCTGCCAGCGGCCGACCGATGTGCAGCAACTGAATGCCACAATTATAGAGCAGCTCATAGCGCTTATTCGCCAGGAGAGCACACATGGGGATACCTGCGAACTTTTTAGCTGTGACAAACAATATAATAAAAATGGCACACATTAGAATATGTCAAAATTACTGTTAAGCAACATAAGAAAAATGACTTTTCTGATAACATTTATATTGCATAACCAATAAGCTGAGGCCAAAGTGATATACCATGAAGTTTACCAATGTCACTTAGCATTGAATTGTGTTTTTACAAAGAGGAGTTTCTCAGCTGGATAACCAAATCAAAGCTGCATTGATCAAAGACTTCAATCCAATCAGACTCGACACTAGACTCCTAGATTTCATTACACAGCAAAAGATTCCTTGAATGAAAAAACACATGGCTGCTCACCCTGGCCGTTTTTGCCATCTCCTAGCTGTGCACAGGTGTGGTCATTTTCTTGGAGGGCTTTCTTAAAATAAAAGATGCCCAGATTGTGTTTACCCATGGCGAAATGGATACAGCCCAAATTATTCCAGAACATGCAGCGCACACATTCACCTGTCAAAAGGAGATTAGGTATTTACTCAGATTTTCAAACACAACAAATTTTTTGACTCATTAAGAAACTACCACAAAAAAAAACAAAACAAAAACAAACTTCAGCTGTGATATTGCTTGCAGGTCATTAACATGCTCTTACACCTGCATAATTGAAAGCATAGCAGTTAAAAAACAGCAGTTCACAATAGACAACAAGGCTGCACAATTAATCATGAAAAAAAAACACTTTGTCTCATGTCTCAATTCACACCTCCACACAATTTTGGTTATAAATGACACTGATTCTTCTGCAGGTTATTACATCAACTGCATTGAAAAGTGCTCTTTTCCTTAAAAAGTCTCAAACCTCCCACAATTCTGCCATGTCATTGGTTGGGGGAGAAAGCAACACAACAATCTGCCATGTCATTGGTTGGGGGAGAAAGCAACACAATATTACACGACTTGATGCAGTGTACCAGAAAGCTGGCCATAGAGGAGTAAAACAAGTAGGTGGGCTCCAATAAAGCAAGTGAGATACAGTGGGGAATGAGTGTGAGAAATAAATAGGGAAAAGTTTATGGTTAGGAGCAATAAATTATAACACAAAATGAATCCAGCAGAAAACACAGCTGATAGTGTGATTCAGCTTAACGAAGCCACCACGATCAAACCTAAAAAAAGGTTCCTATTCAGTGGTCAGGAAGTATTTTAAATTCAGCCAAAATATTGGAACTCAGTCTCAGGTACATTGCAAGCAGTGCTTTGCTACAGTAGCAGCAATGCATGGCAACACCACAAATCTATATAATCACCACAAAGTGCAATATGACAAACAGTAGAGATCAAGGAAAATGAAAATCCCAGACGCCCAACAGCACAGACTTCAATAACGGGAACAATGCACGATGCAACACCTTACCGATCGAGCTCCCACAGGCATAAGGAGATAAAAGAGGTGATCACTTATCATTTCGCAAAAGAGAGGGCCCCCATTAACACTGTATAAAATTAGAGATTTAAGGAAATGATCAACTTAAATAAGCCCTACTCAATGTCATCCTGCAACCATTTGTAATACACGGCTCTACCTGCTTTTATTCTTGGTGTCAGACAATAGTGGAGGCTGAATTGTGGAAAGTATGAGTTATTAACAAAAGTTCAAGCTCTCCATTTTATTGAGACTTCACCATGAAAAACCATGCTTCCCTGCCAAGGACCACACAATGAAATCAAGGATTGTCAGGAAAATCACTGCACTTTTTATTTGAAGGACTTACTTAAAATATTAACAATAATAACTAAAATAAAGTGCTTAAAAACTGCTAAACAATAGCAAGTGCTCAAAGTGCTAAAGAACTGTGGTGCTACACTGAAGATTAAAAGTGAAATCAAGGCCATTTTCGCTTACTTTTTCTGAGTTGTAAGTAACAAATCATGTTCTGCTATAAATGTGCACAAACATTTTTTAATCGCAGACACAGTCAGTCATAGACAACAGTGTGTCAGCTGTAACAGTTGTCGTGGTAAGTTTGAGTGCATGGGCAGCTGCTCTATGACCGGAGTCTAAATCATGACGAGCACTTACTTACCGCTGCTGGCATACAGTAGCTTCCTCCAGCAAATCGTGCATCTAACTGCCAAAAGGCTCGTCATCTCTACTTTCTTCAATCCACTCCCAGTGTCATTTATTTTTGAGTACTTTATCTATTGCTAGGACATCATCCCCAGGCTTCATAAACTTGCGCTCCATTTTTTTCTTCCCGACAACGCTAACGTGACATTGACGAATGGGTGTCAATCATACCGTGTTGCAAGTACCCGCCCTTCTCTTCTTCTGATAGGCTTGTAACGTTAGTTAAAGCTGCGTTTCTCTCATATGATTGATAGGTGAAATAAACTGGCTCTAAAATATACATACATTTTTTTCCCTCACGGCCGCACCCCAGAGTTCCAACGCGGTGCCGGAACACTTTAAGCCCTGAAGATAATCATTTGTTCGCCACATGCATCAATGAGCCTTGGGTACCCATGAGCCTGTCTCCAGTTCTCTTCCTTGGAACAGTTTTGGAAGGTACTGACTACATTATACTGAAACCCCACAATACTTGTTTCATTGAGATGCTCATACCTAGTCATCTAGCCATTATAATTTGATGCATCAAATCTTTACAAGTTTTATTTTTTCTGCTCCCAATACATCAACATCATAACTGACTTTTCACTTCCTGTCTAATGGATCCCACCCTTTGAAAGGTACCACTGTAAAGAAACTGCCAATGTTATTCAATTCACCAGTGGTTTTAACTTTTCAGCATATCCCACTGATGGTTCATTGCAGAAAAATGTTGTGCCCTATGTACCTGTTTTAAGAGGTCCAGGATGCTCAGCGATATTGGAGCTATTAAGGAGTTTCACTGCCTTACGGTAGTTTCCTCGCAGATACTCAAAATTACTCTTCAGGAAAAGGGAAGGTGCCGACTGAAAGAAATGAAACACAAACACAGTCGATCCAAAAACATCTCTGAATGTTCTCGTGCAACAAGTATTTTGACTGTATTATTCTACTGCATATGTATGCACACAATTATTACTCACATTTCCAGCTGTGTTCATTACAGACTTTATCTCCCTTTTACAGGCCTTGAGTGACTTCATCTGAATATATGCACGCACTTTGTACTGCAAAAGGAATGTAAAACATTTAGAGAGACTTCAAGAACAAATGTAGGCTTCTGGTATGAGTCCGGCGATTTGCTGAAAAATATTTTAAAAAAGGAACCAAGCTATCTTCATAGCCAGCAGCCAGTTGTCCACTTATGGACTTGTGACCACAGACCATGGCGTCTCTGTGAACTGAACTTGTCCCAATATTGTGATGCGATTATTAGATCAATCGAACGACAATCAGCCTAAAGCCGACAAACATACAGTTCTTGCACAACAAAAATTATTTCAGTTTTTATCAATGAGCATTTGCCACCAAATACATGCGCTCACCTGGTGCATCCGAGACTTGGCTGCCTCAATTATAGCAGCAAACTCAGCTTTTTGAGCAGCTGATTCTCTGGCTGTGCTGTTGTTACCCTATGGTAAAAAAAATATGATAAAAATAAAGCATTTTTTAAATAACTGTACAAGACATGGGCAGAATTTAAAATTAGAACTCTCTCAATTTTGTATTTAACTAATTTTAAACCAGAATTGTTACTGCCATATAGTTTCAAAAGTAATTAAAAATCATATTCCAAAAAAGAAAAAGAAAAAAAAAAGATTCAATACGAAGCCAGAAATAATGATCATCATTTTAACTACCTCTAGAAATTTTTGAGGGGGTATTTTACACTACAAACACAGTTTAGTAAAGGTTTTTACTCAGTATTTTCTCTGCTCACAAAACACATCTGATCCAACTACTCAGCTAATACTGAGGTGAACGTGCAAAACAAAGGATTATCCAGGACCAGGGTATGGAAGTCACACAACAGAAAAATACACTATATTTGTCACAATAATATATAACAGGACTTATTATGCTCTAAACCAGACAGTGGGTCAGTGTTGTGACGAAAACTAACATATGTTTTCCGAAAAACATACAGCAACAATGTGACAAAATGTACCAGAGTAACAAATATTGCCTTAGTGTATTTGTATGACCAGACTTAAACCAAATGAAACTTCATTTTTATTACCTCTCCTTTGCCATTCTTGCTGTTGCCTTGTACCGAGAGCTTCTCCAGCACAGCGAGGAGATGCAATGCTTTTTCTGGCTGAAAGGTTAGCAGGTACAGATCCACCAGCAGGAAACAAACTGCCTGAGCAAACTTCTCTTCTAGGACAGAGAACGCCATCAAGCCATGCCACCTTACCGCACTACGCCAGGAGGCAGCATAGCGGGAGCACTTACATTTCAAGCAAACTAAATTGCAATGACACAATTTGGAAAATACAACATTTTAAAATGTTTTCAAACAATCCCCATGACTGGGCATTACTCCCAAACATACAGAGCAATAATTGGTGCTAAATGTATATCTACAAAAATTTCTTAATATTGTTCTTTATAAAATTGGAAAAGAAAAACAGAAACATACCGAAAGGTTCCAGAAACTGATACAACTTTTCTCCAATAGATATGGCTTCCAAGTACTGCCGCATATGGTAGTGAATGATGGCTTGATTGTAATAGAGAATGCTGTTTTCTACATCATCCAAACCGTCAATGTCCTCCACCGCAGTATGTACCTACAATAAAAAAAATAACATAATTGGAAAACACACTGGGGATGGGGCAAACCAGGCTTTGAACGATCAATGGCATCATTTCCTTACCTGATTTTTAATTGTCACTAATGTCTGCATCAAGGTGCTTGTGGTTGACTGCCCGCTTTTGTAAAACTCAGCAACAGCTTTGTTCATGGTAATTTTATAGTCCTCCTTGTTTAATTCTTGAAGACTTTGGAGTTTTTTCAGCGACTCATCATAGTTGCCAGCCTAAATGAAAAGCAAGGTCGTGAAGTGGTGACAGATCTCATTTTCAGGCTGTAGGAGATAATAGCAAGCAAGCAAATAAAACAACCTGAGATATATAAAAATATAATACCGTAAATGCTTCAAAAGCATTTGTGGCCATCTCCTTCTCCTGATCAGAAATCCCAGGCGAAGCAGCGTTGTCATTTTTCATGTCACTGACTGGGTCTTGAAAAAGAAAAAATAATCATGAGTAGTCACTGCCTGACCTGACACATGCAGCATTGTGATGATAGTTTAGAATGAATCAGATAAAATCATGATTAAAATATATACTGGTTCAACGAAAACTCATTATCCAAACTTTCCTTCTGTAGTTCTTGTAGTTTAGAGCTACTAGACAGATAGCTTTTTTTAAAACACAGAATTCTCAATATACTTGTGCTGTTCGTTTTTTTTTTATTCTATTTGTTATGGGGAAGCTGGTTCCTCGGCTGTGAACCTCCCAAATGAAATCAAATGCACATTTGCACAGTCTCAGCCTAATTCTGTCAAAACGTGGAGCCAAAACTTAACGATTAAGCTGCAGTTACCAGCAAACGTAAGATTATGTACATGTGTTAACATATTGTCATTGCAACAAAGTCGCAAACCTTTGCTAGAATGGCAAAATAAAGCTCTATCTGTATTGTTATTTTACGTGTATTCAACACTTCCTTAATCTTAATTCACTGTTAGTGCAACTGTTGTAAACCATTTTTTGCTTTGCCCCATCAAAGTCATATTTTATTTTCCATCTGTTCACTACGGATCAATTGAATGAGTGTACACAGTTTTGGTGTGTGCTAAATTAGCTTAGCATAGTTGGCTGTGTGCTGGAGGACTGTTTACTTGCAAATCCTCAAGGTTAAACACAATGTTGATGACAAACAAGGAGTTGTATGGAGTGTGGAAGCCACTGCAGAATCAAACTTCAATTGTATTTACATCTGCAACACTGGCAGTTAAGGATTTAGCAGGGTAGCTAGTTGCAATTCCGGAGGCAAATGATTAAAACACAGCTTACCAGAGTTGCTCTCGGCCATTTCTTAAAGAGGACGAGGGGTTTTATCGGTGTATTTACTGCAGAGACAGGTGATTTTCTCTCTGTGATTATTTATTCAGATGTAACCAAGGGAAGGCGTCATTAATGTTTAGCCGCTGTTACTAGCTTTCGCTTCGTTCAGGTTTCTGCAGTGAAAACAGAACCGAGTCCCCAACAGTCTGACACCTTCCGGCCTGGAGGAGAAACACAGCCCAGAGCAGAGAGTCACCACTAGATGTAGACAGAGCTGAGGTTAAGGACAAGGTGAGTCAAACAGACCCCGCGATTTAGTTTATCCAGAGAGGGCAAACTAAAGGTTACAAACTACTCTATATGAACAAAAGTCTTGCCTCCTCCAGCGCCCCCATAGACACACCCCTGCCACAGAGAGCCCTGGCCTCAACCCCATCCAACACTTTTGGGATGAAGTGGAATGGAAATTGCGAAGCAGGCCTTGTTGTTCAACATCAGACCTAATAAATGTAGAACAAATGTGCATGTTTCACTCAACAGAAACACTAAAAATCTTGTGGGAAGCCTTCCAAGAAGTTATAATTGTAAAGGGGGACCAACTCCAAGTGTATTTGCGTGCAAATTGATTAAAGTACTTGTCGATGTGATTGTCAGGCATCCCAATACTTTTGTCCAAATTGTGTATCATAATTGATATGTTGCAGTGAGTGGAAAACTGCAGTATGTAAGAGTGAAATAGTGTATTTATTTTAAGTAGTAAATAAAATGGACACAAATCTTCATTGATGAATTCATATTTATTTTCCTGTCTACCTGATATAAGGCCCAAGTTTCTAGCATTTCTGAGCTAGTTTTCTATTTTTTGGTTGTAACATATCTTGTGTTTTTGCTATTGGCATATTTTCTACTGCTGTAATAAATAAGGAAACAGTATTATTGGACATTCATTGCACCTTAGATGCGTCTACAAACCGATCAGACTGATTGGGATTGGGATAGTATACAGTGAGGGGCCTCCACATGCTGTTTAGTTATTGAAATTGTACATACTTAAATATTATTAATGCATATATCAGCTTCGAATTTAAATATATAATACCTTGTGTCTTTGTACTTAAAATATTAGTCACATGCATTGTTTTTAGAAACCCGTCTCTAAGTTTTATTGGCTGTATAATAGGTGTCATTGTTGTGCTGAAATATCCATTATCTGGGGCAGCAGAAAATCAGCCCCATTTCTGTCCACACTTCACTGCAGTTTTCTTGGGATTGTACATAATACTTCTTCGTCATGGCAAGTTAAACTTCTGCTTCAGTACATCTGCTTCATCTTTCAGTACATCTGCTTCAGTTTCCTTTTTAGAAGAGGAGTTTAGGAACAGATATGATTGCCGTCCCATGATGTACCCATCATTTTGTCCCTGAGAACATCCTGAAGCTCCTTCATCTTCACCATGATGGCTCTCTGTCTGTCGCACTCTCTCCCTTTTCTCTCCCTCTCGCTCTCTATCTGTCTGTCTCTCTCTTTTCTCTCTCCCTCTCTCCATATCTTTCTCATACTTTCTCAGTCACTCTCTCTATGTATTCAGGAGTGCAGGTTACATTCTACCTCTATCACTAACTGGGAGTGAATATTGTTAGATTATACATTTGCAGGGTCTGTTACTGAGATCGTAGCAATTAATCTGCGTTAATCAACTGGTTGATTAACAATCTTTACATAACACTAAATGGTTAACCACAGTTCCATGGTTATTCAGTAAAAAAATGATAACATAAAATTTTCTAAAAATGCCCATAAATTTCAGACTGTTCTAAAAAAATTATGTTTTAAATGTGAAACCACCTGTACTGGGAACAGGGGGAGAAAGCTGTGAACCGTACACTTATGTAAGATCTGTTATAAACACTACAGATTTATAGCACAACAGGTTATATTCTATCCATTATCTTAATCAGGGTCGCAAGAGCCTATTAAAGCAGTTAGAGGACAAATGGCAGGGTAATACCCTGGACACATCATGGGCCTGACACACACACACACACCTGGGGCAATTGAATTTAATCTCCAATTTACCTGCCAGAGAAAACCCATATAGACACTATGCAAATTACAATTACTATGCAAATTATGCAATATAAAAGACCCTTTATTAACTGTCTAGGAATCAAACTCAGGACCTTCTAGATGTGAGGAAGCAGCACTACCAGCTCCACCATTTACCTTATAAAGCATTCTGTATTTTCTTTAGTTAAATGCTTTGAGAATTCTATCTCCAACTCATACGCTGGTGATAAAATCAATAAATGTTCACTTTTCTATACATTATATATAGAGCTGAGCAAGTTTATTTCAAATCTTGTTTTAAGGGGGTAGTGTTCATGCATTTTTCCAACTGAGCCAAAGTCAAACTACAGTAAACGAAAAAGTAACTCTTCAAAAGAAGGAAAAAACCCCAAATTCAACCAGTGCAGCCCTAAGTAATTTTGGAAAACTGCTGATATTTAATAATTATGTAAAAAAACATTAAGCTTCAAAGCCTGCAAGGCTGAGAAAATGAGAGGATGGTTTACTCTAACAGAATGTATTATGGTTGCTTCAGCTATAGTACAAACATCAATAAGACAAAGACTGTCCTATAATAGACTTCTTATAAAAAAACATTTGATGTATGTCCCTCCAAAGGAAACCTGTCTTAAAAGAACATGTGTCCTCCAAGTATAAAGCAAACAAAAAAGGTGTGTCCTCCAAGTATTAGGCAAACAAAAATACACAGCTGGCATATCCTCCCGCAAGAGAGTCTCTCAACTGCAGTGTTTATTTTCCACTTTGACTTCAATTAGACTAATTGAGCTTGGAACCTAGAGAGCTTGAAAATGTCTCACTAATTGACACCAGGAGGGAGAGAGTAAAAGAGAGAGGGGGCAAGTTGAGAGAAGGAGGGATGATTGATTGTCTGTGAGCACGTCTGGTAATTCTGTGGCTCTGTAACTATGACGGATTCCTCTCTCCCAGTCTGTGGGAAATTGGAGCATTCCAACAATAGGACTCATTATGCTCAGTCATTTTGGAGAAGCTAGACTGATCATGGCAAAATTCAAACGTCCAAACTACCAAAAGACCAATCTGATGATTACTGGAATTGTTTATTCACTTTGATAAAGAAATGCCTCTGGTGGTGCAATGAAAACTTCCACTGTGACTAAGAGCAACATACCCCTTTATTTTTGTCAAGATTTAAAGTGGCATAATGTATAAGGTATTTTGGAGGCAAGCTCTGCACCTAAAACAGTTAAAAGTGTTATTGTGTTATGGTATAGGAAATATTGCATGTGAATGTGGTTATTGGTATGTGCACTTTAGGATATAAATGACTTTGACAAAGTCGGATCCTATGAAAAAGCTAATGTAGTGCAAATTACTGGAAAAGTGCTAGAGTACAGTTAAAATGTAAGAAGTTTCCAAAACACAAAGTACGTTTCAGCTTGCTGCATACAGGGCTGCGTAGTCACAGACCGACCAGAGTACTCATGCCGGGTTCACCATCAAAAGCATTTATTTTTTACTTTCTACAGCAGCTCAAATATCACTGCTGAGGAAAATGAGACTTTGAGACACTTGATTCCACTTGTCAAGTAATCATGTGCAATCGTGTGTTATTATGTGTGTTATTATGGGGAAACAATGCCACAACATTTCTTTACATATTTGGAATTGGGGAAAGTTTTATAGTCTAATAAGATTAATTTAGTCATTTTGTGTTTACTGCAGCTAGTTGTCACCAGATCACTTACTGACAGGTGAGTCTGGTTCTTAACTGTTTACCTAGTTCTCACTTTGATAAGTGCATGTTTTGTGGGTGTTCAACCACTGCTTGTGAGATATAATCAAGGCAATTAGGCTGAATGCTTGTTATTTGCAGTAGACAAGGAAGTTGTAATGGAGTAGACGGGAGGCTTTTATTGGGCTCAGAGGGCAGAAACAAATGAGTGCAGAGAGCTGAGCCCTGGCCTTTAGGAGACAGTGTTCCATTAAATGCATGGCTGCTTAGAGACGAACACCATCACTCAACTGACACAGCTACTGTCTATGTGTAAATCACAAATTGCTTAAAGTGTGCAATGCAACTGAGTGATTTGATAAATCAGGAGGAGTATGTTGTAAATCGTTACTGAGGTTTGACGATATAGGTTCCTGCCTGTTCCCATAAACTTTGGTCCAACAATAAAAATTGTAGCATTTAAAACATATAGAGAACCACATTATAGATGCTTGCCTTTTCAGATAATCAGTGTCTGTGTCTTTGAAGTAAAACAAAGAAATGGAGTGAGGGATGGTCAAATCCCCTAGCCCTAACCCTAAAGTACCTATATCATCGAAATGAGAGTTTAGTGAAGTGTGCAGTATATCAAGGATTAACTCCAAAGGTCATGTGTAAAAAAAGGTCATATGTAAAAACACCACCCATTTGAACTTAGCAGGTTAGCTCCCTCCACTCATTCACAATGAATCTATCAGAAGAGTTTCAAACTGGAAAGCTTTTTAATGGAGCACAGTAAAGCCAAGTAAAAGAGAGATCATATGTACAAATCAAACAGGTACAGAAAAAAACAACAAGCTTATTTCTAAGGAACAAAGAGAGACTGGTACTGGTCAAGTAAAAAAAAATGATTGCAATTGTTTTGGTACATGAATATTAGCCATTGAAGTTTCCAACAAATAATCCTTGAATTCAACATCTACATTCTGTTCTACAGAAGTCCTTTAAAATCAGAGTGGCTGTTTTGAATGCAGTGATTGGTGCAGTTGCTGACAGTTTAGATGAACTCATGGAAACAATCATGTATCAGTTTCTACAACTACATCACACTGAAACCTTATAACAGTAATGAATACCAAAGACATTTGCCAATAAAATGAACTCACTGTTTTTCAGAAGCAATGAGCTTAGGTCAGCAAAACAGGAAAATCAAACTTTGCCATGAAGTTGGAACAACAGGCTGCATCTAATGGCTATTTGGAACAACTTGGAGAAAACTACATTAAATGGCCAATTACAAAAAAATCTCTCCTCAACACCGGACATCAATTCTTGCCTCCTAGATCAAATAAATGACTTGAATGGGAGGTTTAAATCAGGCTCCAGTCACTGCTCCTTTCCCAATTTCCCTCCCCAAACAATAGCCAAGAGAAGAAGTATTGGTACACACCTGCTTTTCAGGGTTTGGGCTGGGCCACTTACTTTCAATTAGCTTACATTTCCATACAATATTGAAATCCAGTAGGCAGTATCATGGTTACGGTGTTGCCCCTAAGATCAGAAAGTTGTGTGTTCAAATCCCAAGACTGCTAGTCAGTGGTGGAGCTAGACTTTTTTACTTACATTTACGGCATTTAGCAGACGCTTTTTATCCAAAGCGACTTCCATTCCTAACTACAGGGGGCAGTCTCCCTGG